>JAJIBD010012116.1:0-48687 GCA_021461705.1 Cryptotis parvus
GGGTGTGTGAGGGGCTCGTGAGGGTGTGTGAGGGGCATTTAAGGAATGTGTGAGGGGCAGGTCTTGTCATAGGAGAGACAAGCACGACATGCAGTGACACCATTCCCAGTAGACGGTTGTCGCCTGACTGCTGGGCGGCACCCATGGGGCCTGGGGAGGCTTTGAGGGAGCAGGTCAGAGTCTGAGTTTAGGACTAGGATTGGGGAGAAAATCCAGAGAGGAAAAACCCTGGCACAATTGTGGCAGCATCTGGGGACTTCCTAGAGAGGAAGTGGACCTGGCAGAGCCCACATCAATGTCACGAACAAACTGAGGAAGATGCAATAAAGCAGGTCAGGAGAGGCTCAGGGAAGTGAGAGTGGGGGGAATGTGGCCAGACAACGATCTAGTAAGACAAAGCTGGAATAGGAACTGTTTCACCATCAACAACATTTAAACGCACACAGTAGGACCAGAGGGACAGTGCAAGGATAAGGTGCTCACCTTGCATGTGGCCAGCCTAGCTCCATCCCCGACACCTCACAGTCCCAAAATTGCTTCCAAGAGTGGTCCCACTTAGACGCCATTGGGTGTGACACAATCCACCCAAATATAAGGCATATAGAAGACTGGTAGAAACTTTTTATATATTGGGGGCGGGGGTGGTTGATGTTTTGTGAGTCTCGCCAGCTGGTGTTCAGAGCTACTCTAGGTTCAGTGCTCCTGGGTTGCTCCCAGCAGTGTTTAGGGGAACAGTGGCTGGGGTTAAAACCAGGTTTCTTGCAGGGAAAGCATGAATTCAGCCCTTGATCTATGTTCCCAACCCTGGGGAAACTATTTCAACTTATTTTACAAGTAGGGAGCAGATATAGTCAAAGGCCCTTTTATACACCGAGGTTGGGAGAAGAAATTGGTACAGTCTTTTGGATGAAATTTTCCAAATATTTATCTACATCTTTTTGTTTTGTACCTGGCCTGGCTCTACACTCAGGAATCACTCCTGGTGGTGCTCAGGGGACCAGATGGGATGCCAGGGATCACACCCACGTCATCTGCACGTAAGTCAAGTGCTTTACTCGTAAACTATCCCTCTGGCACCATCTTCTTGTTGTTGTTTTTAACTAATTTTTTCCAGTTTTATTGAGAAACAGTTTACATGCATCACTGAGTTTAAGGCTTACAGCTCAGTAATTTGATTTACGTATGTGGCTAAATGGTCCAAATTTAAACATACACACATATGACTCAGAAAGATTTTACTTAACCCACAGAAACATTCTCAGAATTTCCCAAAGCCCAACAACCAAAGATGCTGATAGCATTAAGCAAAATACTCAGCCAGAGCTAGAGAGCTCAAGGGACTGGAACACATGTTTTGTATACAGTCCCCTGAGAACCTCCAAAAGCAACCCCTCAGCACTGAACCAGGAGTGGATCCCAAGAATCACCATGTATGGTATGTCCCCAAAAGAAATGCATTCATCTGCAAAGTCATTATCAAACACACAGTGATACATCCAGACCCCAGACTATTACGTTGCCATTGAAAAGGCTAAAATACAGGGGGGCAGGAGAGAGTAAACCCATAGGGCAAGGCTCTTGTTTTGTACTCAACCAACCCAGGTTTGATCTCCAGCATTTCATAGGGTCCCCTGAGCACAGCCAGGAGTGATATCGATCACTCCTGTGATCAGGAGTGAGTGCAGTGCCAGGAGTAATCCTGAGCACTTTCATCAGTGTGTCTGCAACACGCCACCCCCACCAAAAACAGAGAGAGAGAGAAAGAGAGAGAGAGAGAGAGAGAGAGAGAGAGAGAGAGAGAAAAGAATTAGATGTTCTCAAGTGAATGAATGAAGGAGCAATTGTACAAATAGTGGAATGCTACTCAGCTATAAGTAGAGATAGTCACAGCCTGATAGATGGAACTGGAAGTCATCATGCTAAATGAATCGAAGGGAGAAGTAAAAATAGCAACTGATCATTTATTGTGACAGATAACGAAACAGTAATGGAAGAAAACATGGCCAGGCCCTGAGAGTTGACCTGCTGAGCTGAGTTTGTTAGGGCTGGAGAAAAAAAATTCAAGGGAGTGAGTGTATGTGAGAGGACCAGGTGGTTTGAACCCCAGTATCACATGGTTCCCCCCACCCCGTTACTGCCAGGAGTAACCCCCCAAGCACAAAGCCTGGAGTAGCCCCTGAGCATTGGCAGGTGTGTCTCAAAACCTTCCCTCCAATACAAAAAGACCTGAATTTGCTAAGGGAGGAGCATGTGGCAGGGCGCTAAAGAATATGGTGCGGCATGCTGGGGCGGTGGGCATGGTGAGTAACATCTAAGCAGGGACGTCTGAATCAGTACTGTTAACCAAAATGAAAAATTTTAAATAAAGAAGTAAAATGTTTTGATGTAGAATAAATTACAATACATTGGAAATTCACAGAATAAAGAGAACTAGTTAAGTCTGATTTTTATTAAGGGAAGAAGGAATGAAAACATGCTTGAACATGCCCTAAGGGAGGGTACTGATTTGTTGTTTTTGTGTTGTATTTTGCAGAGCCTTACATATACAAGGCGCTTGCTCTATCACTGAGCCACAGCCCTTGATTTTTCTTTTCTCCTTCCTTCCTTCTTTCCTTCTTTCCTTCCTTCCTTTCTTTTTACCTTCCTTCCTCCCTCCCTCCTCCCTTCCTTTATTTTCCATTTTTTTAAGGCTGAGATCAAAGTGTACCACCTATATTTTTAACATATGCATGCTTTGTTTTGTAATATTAGTTTTCCTTAAGAAAAGGACTTTTGGGAGTCAGACAATCCCAAAAGGGGATTGTCCCAAAAGGACTTTGGGAGTAAGGCACTTGCCTTGCCTGCAGACTACCTATATTTGATCCCCAATATTCCATATAGTCCCTGAGCACTGCGGGAGCAGGGAGTGATTTCTGAGTGCAGAAATAACCCCTGAGCATTACCAGCTGTGCCCCTCCCTAAAAAAAAAAAAAGGAAAAGAAAAGAAAAGGGTTTTTGGTAATTCCAGAACACCCAGCAGCAAGCCCATATCCCGCCATAAGCTCTTCTATCAGAGACTCACAAATAAAGTTCAAAAGAGATCAACTAACCACATGAATTTCTCTAATATCCATTCCCAGCTGAGGCCTCCAAGGCAGTCTCGGAATGAGGCAGCCAGCTCCCACCCTACCAAAGCTCTGACAACTGTTCCCACATCCCAAAGCTGCCACTATGCTCTGGCCAGACTGCCCAGTTAAATCTTCTGAATTTTCTGGAGCGACATCTCCAAACTCTACAACACTGACGTCCCAGTAGCAGCACACCCGAGTGGATGGGATGTAACGCAGATGCCAACTAATCTCAAACACATTAACACAGAAGGGTTTTATTTATTTTTTATTATACCACCGTGAGACATACAGTTACAAAGGTGTTCATAATTGTTTCTTGGTAATACAGTATTCCAGCACCCGTCCCTACACCAGGGCCCCATTCCCACCACCAATGTACCCCACCCCCAGGCTGCCTCAATAGCAGGTACCCCCTTTTCCTCTCTCTCTCTCTCTGTCTCTCTCTGTCTCTCTGTCTCTCTCTGTCTCTCTGTCTCTCTCTGTCTCTGTCTCTCTCTCTCTCTCTGTCTCTCTCTCTGCATCTCTCTCCTCTTCTTTTACACATTGCAGCTAGCCCTGCAGACATTTAGGGTTTATCATGTAAGTCTCTCTTTTTTTTTTTTTTTTTTTTTTTGCTTTTTTGGGTCACACCGGCGACGCTCAGGGGTTACTCCTGGCTCTGCACTCAGGAATTACTCTTGGCGGTGCTCAGGGGACCATATGGGATGCCAGGGATAGAACCCAGGCCGGCACAGGCCAGCCGCGTGCTAGGCAAGCGCCCTACCCGCTGGGCTATCGCTCCAGCCCCTTTGTAAGTCTCTTTAAACACAGAAGTTTAACTTGCAACAACAGCTTAGTACACCCTCAGGCAAGGACTTACTGTCCCCATGGTGAGATACAGAAATTTTCACAAATTTTCTTTTATGGAAATATTTTTGTATTAGTCTGTCAGCCATTTAATGGTAACAAGTCATGTAAAGTAGATTATCGTGGGCCTGCTTCAGGGGCAGGCTTGAGGGGTAGTTGGGAAAATGGAGACAATGGTGGAGGGAAGGCGGCGTAGTAGTGGGGATTGGGGTTGGGATATTGAATGCCTGAAACATCATAGTTGAACAGCTTTGTAAACCACGGTGTTTAAATACAGTGAGGAAAATAAAGGATTTTTATTGGGACTGAGAATAAGACATTAGGTAAGGTGCTTGTCTTACATACAGCCAAGCTGGGTTTCCAATTACCCGCACTGCATCTGTTCCTCTGAGCACTGCCAGGAATTACTCCTGAGCACAGAGTCAGGAGAAAACCCTGAGCACTGCAGAGTACAGCCCTAAAAGAAGTATAAGGGGGAGCGGACGTAATGGTACTGCAGTTGCCTTGCAAGCAGCCAACCCAGACTTAATCCCCAACACTCCATATAGTCCCCCAGAGCCTGTCAGGGAGTGAGCCCTCAGCACAGAGCCAGGACTAATTCTTGAGTACAGTCAGGTGTGGCCCCCAAAAAATCAGTGAAAAGGGGGATCCCCACATATCACAACCTCTGCCATTTAAATGGCCCAGCTTCACAATTAATCTTGAAAGAGATCCCAAGCTGATGGAAGACACAGGTACATTAACTAGTCTTCGGCTGAAAGCTCTGGGCCTCCTTGGGAGGGGGCGAGCTGAGCCTGGAGCTCAACAGAGCCTGGAGCTCCTGGAGTGCATCCACAGCCATGCGACATCTCCAAATCCTGCAGTACTGACAGCACAGCAGGAGCAAAGCAATTAATTGAGAAAGTAGCATAGAAGCTGCTAAGCTCGGTAAAGCAAAAACAATGACGCAGAAGGCTTAACAGGCAAAACATCTCAATAAAGCCTCAATCACATCATTCTGAGATAGAACAATAATCTTTTCTTTTTTTTTTCTTTTTGGGTCACACCCGGCAATGCTCAGGGGTTACTCCTGGCTCTGCACTCAGGAATTTCTCCTGGTGGTGCTCAGGGGACTATATGGGGTACTGGAACTCGAATCCAGGTAGAACACCTGCAAGGCAAATGTGCTACCCGCTGTGCTATTGCTCCTGCCCCAAAATAACAATTTTCGTACTTTTTATTAAACTATTTTTGATATTTCCATTTACCACTTTGTTGTCATAAGCAATATAAAATGAATTATTTTGTGCCTGGGGCCTGAGCCATAGCATAATGGGGAGAACATTTGCATTGCCCGCAGCCAACCTGGATTTTATCCCCAGCATCCCATATGGTCCCGCCGGAACTGCCAGGAGTAATTCCTGAGTGCAGAGTCAGAAGGAACCTCTGAGCATTACCAGGTAACACAAAAAGCATATATATATATATATATATATATATATATATATATATATATATATATCACTGTATCACTGTCTTCCAGTTCATCATCGATTTGCTCGAGCGGGCACCAGTAACATCTCCATATGATCTGTCTCATGCAAGTAGAGCCCAGGGCACCAATCATTCCATCAGGTCATGGGAATGAGGTCTATAATTGTTACTGGTATTTAGCATATCAAATACGACACGTGTAGCTTGCCAGGCTCTGCTGTGCGGGTAGCATACTCAATATATATATATATGAGTTATATATATATAACTAAAAATAACTAAAGAATATATATAATATATATATACAGGAATCTGGGTACAGTGTACAGTGGTAGAGGGAAGGTCACGCTAGTGATGGGGTTGGCATTGGAACAGTGGTGCCAGAGACAACTGTATTATGAACAACTTTGTAAACCATGGTGTTTAAATAGAATATAAAAATTAATTTTTTTAAGGCAGGAGTTGGGATGGGGCTATGAGTCTCCCAGTCAGGCGGAAATCCACCAGGAGGAGAAGGAACCACACTTCTGTGACTAAAAGGAAGGAAGAAAGTGTCACGCAAGTTCAGGCAAATCTTCAGGGGGGCAGGGAGGGGGGTGGCCCCTATTTTCTGGTGAAGGAGGTGTAAGTTATGACGCAGAGTGACAAGCCTCCACCCTCAGACTGGCAGCTTCCTCCAGCAGCCACTAGACTGGTAGCTGTGACTGTTCTCAGGGCTCCTGAGAACAGAGGAGCCGGTAGAGCCTTGGCCTAGAGAAAGACCAACCTCGTGGCTCCTTGGGGAAACACCTCCTCCCAATGGGCCTCCAGAATTTCCCCTCAGCAACCTCAGGTCAGAGCTTCCCATAGTGACTGCTTCCCTGTTTTCCTGTCCGATAGCTCTGACTGCTCCAGAGAAGTGAGTCACAGTGGAGACACCAGTGGCGCTCCATTATCACAGCAACTGGACCTGCAATTGCTGGTAGGTAAACTATTCCACCTTAGCACACCTGGCTAAGTTCTCTCTCTCTCTCTCTCTCTCTCTCTCTCTCTCTCTCTCTCTCTCTCTCTCTCTCTCTCTCTCTCTCTCTCTTGTTTTTACAGTTTTGGGGCCTCACCTGGCAATGCTCAGGGGGCTACTCCCACCTTCATAGTTGGGGGACAGTGCAGAGCTGAGCTTCAGCCTGTTGAGTTCACTCTCTCCAGCCCCTAATTCTCAACAGGGACTTGGAAATTTCAATATCCACTTCTGATCCCTCCAAGAACAGATGCCATGAATTGCAGAAGCCAAGAGCTAGATAGAATGTAGCCCTCCGTGCCTGTGGTTTTCAACTACTGATCCCCAGACCAGAGCTCTCGTCCACAGAAATTTCCTGCTGGTCCACGGAAAAGTTAGTGCTGCTTAACACAAGCCTTTTCTTGCATAATCTTCAATTTAAAAGAAATATTCAGGGGCCAGAGTGATAGTACAGCAGGTAGGGCGTTTGCTCTGCACGCAGCTGACCTGGTATTCCATATGGTCCCCCGAGCACCCCAGGAGTAATTCCTGAATACGGAGCCAGGAGGAACCCCTGAGCATCACCAGGTGTGACCCCCTCCCAATAAAAAGGAAATACACAGACCGGGAGAGAACTCGACTAGAAGGGTGCACACTCTGTATGTGGGAGACCTGGGCTCCACCTTCAGCATCAGATGGTCCTTCAAGTGCTGCCAGAAGTGACCCCCAAACACTTAGCTGGTGTAATAGCTCAGTACCACCAGAGGTGACCCAAACACCAAATACACAGATAAATACATCTAAATGCACAAAATACTATTACAAATAATTGTTTTATTTCAGCCTTGTCAGACCACAAAACGTTCTCCTACTTTTTACCATTTGTAAGTGCTTTTTTGTTAGTTTATTTTGGTTGTTTTTGTTTTGTTGTTGTTGTTGTTTGGGGACTACACCTAGTGATGCTCAGGGTTTCTCCTGGCTCTGCACTCAGGGATCACTCAGGTGGTGCACAGGACCATGTAGAATTCTGGGATTGAACCTGGGTCAGTTGCATGCAAGGCAAGCGCCCTGCCCTCTGTGCTATCTGCAGCCCTGCCAGTCCACGGGTGTACAGAGGTTTAACCACTGCCCTGGGCAGCGTGGGGCAGGAGATGTCTGGAATGTCTGTAGTCATGGAAATAGTTTCTCTGCACTTCCCATACAGCAGCTGCCAGTCACATGTGGCTGTTGAGCCACTGGATTGTAGTTTGTGTGACTGAGGAACCAAATATTTTTTATTTAATATTTTTTCTGTAACAATATTTTTTGCACTTTTATTTATTTTAATCGAATCAGTGATACAAACAGTTATAAAATTGGTAATGATTGGATTTCAGTCATATAATATTCCAATAATCTTTAACAATCTTTTATTAGAGCTATCGCACAGCAGGGAGGGCTTTTCTCTTGTACACAGCAGACCTGAGTTTGATTCCGGTGTCCGCTGTGGTCCCCTGAGCACCACCAGGTCTAATTCCTGAGTGCAGAGCCAGAAGTAACCCCCTGAGAATTGCCAGATGTGACCCGAAAAGAAAAAAAAATCTTATTTAATATTTTTGAAGTACAGAAATGTTATTAAAAGGCAATCCAGCTCAAAAGAGAGCCTGGGCTTCTCTGGAGGGGGCAGAGCGAAAAGAAAGGAATGAACAGCCCAAACGAATGCACCTTATTTTACCTGAATTCATTTTTTTTTATTAGTTTGTTTTGGGGCCAAACTCGGCAGTGCTCAGGGATTACTCCTGGCTCTGTGCTCAGGGATCCCTCCTGGCAGTGCTTCAGGAGGCCCTATGTGGCACTTAGGTCTGAACAAGGGACTGCCACATGCAAGTCAAGTGCCTTAACCCCTGTACCATCTCTCCAGTCCAAATTGATTATTATTTTTATCTCATTTGGGGGGGGCCACACCGGTGGTGCTCACTCCTGCCTTACTCACTCCTGGGCTTATTCCTGGCTCTCTGCTCAGGAATCACTTCTGGTGGGGCTGAGGGAACCCTGTGGGGCGTGAGGGACCAAACCTGGGTCGGCTGTATGCAAGGTAAGCGCCTTACCTGCTGTCCTATCACTCCGACCCCAATTCACTTCTAAGGATCAGGAGATGTCACTTTGGTGGTAGGGCACGTACCCTGCATGTCTGAGGCCCTGAGCTCCTCCCCAGCACCAAGGGCCCCAGAATGCCACCAGGACCTTGGTGACCCCTGTTGGAAGTGACTCTGATAATAGCAACAACAATAAAAAAAAAATAATCCAAACAAAGAAAGTAGTGGGGCTGGAGAGATAATACAGTGGGTAAAGCACTTGCTTTGCATGAGGCTGACCTGGGTTCAATTCTCAGCAGCCTATAGCGTCCCCTGAGCACTGGCAGAAGTAATTCCTGGATACAGAGTCAAGAGTAACCCCTGAGTGTCACCGGGTATGGCCCCAAAACAAAACAAACAAATAAAAACGTAAAGCAGTGATTAATAACAAGCCTGATGAACCGGGCCAGTGGTGCAGCTCAGCAGAAGAGAATTTGCCTTGCATGAGTGAAGCTCCTAGTTTAATTTTTTTTTTTTTTGGGATTGAAATCCAGGCTGGAGCAACAGTACAGTGGGTAGGGTACTTGCTTTTCACACAAAGAACCTGGGTTCAGTCCCTGCACCCAATATAGTCCCCTGAGCCTCACCAGAAGTGATTTTTGAGTGCAGAGCCAGGAGTTAGCCCTGAGCCCCACCAGTTTAGCTCCCAAAGAGCTAAACTTAATCACTTGATCACTTGATATCCTGTTATTCGTCGATTTGCTCCAGCGGACAAAAAAAAGCTAAAATAAAAAATAATTATTTGTGGCTAGAGAGACAGTACAGGGGTAAAGGCTCTTGGCTTGTGTGTGGCAGACCCTTGTTCAGTCCCCAATATCATATAAGGTTCCCCAAAGCAAGCCAGGAGTGATCGGTACAGACCTGGCATCATCTCCTCCCGTCCCACCGTCCACACCAAGCTCTCCAGGCTCACCCTGAATGACGGACCAGAACTGGGAGTAGCTTCTCTCTCCAGCCCATCTTCCTTGGTCTCCCAGGACCCTAAACACACGGACGAGAATCCAAAAGTGGGTGGGCCAGGGAGAAAGCACCCAGGACTGGAGCACCACAGGGTGTGCCAGAGACTCTGAGTTCAATCCTTGGTGCCTGCCACATAAAAAAATATGGAGAGGTTGGAGAAAGGTGAAGAAATGTCACCTCAGGCTCCCCCTGCCAACACCCTTTGTGTTTACTTGGTGGTCTGGGACAGAGGCCACCAAACAATTCTTTTGTTTTGTTTTGTTTTGTTTTGTTTTGTTTTGTTTTGTTTTGTTTTGTTTTGTTTTGTTTTGTTTAGGGGCTACACTGGCAGGGCTTGCTCCTGGTTATGTACTCTGGAATCACTCCTGGTGGTGTCAGGGTACTGGGGATCAAACCCAGATTGGCCACGTGCAAGGCAAGTGCCCAACCTGCTGTACTATCACTCTAGCCCAGCCTCAATTATTTATATATATATATATATATATATATATATATATATATATATATATATATATTATTATTAAAAACACCGTGAGTTACAAAGTTGTTCATTACACAGTTGTTTTGAGCATTTAGTGTCCGAACACAACTGGAGTGACCTTGCCCTCACCAGCATCCCGTTTCCCCCAATCCCAACCTGCCCCCCTTAGACACATAACTAATTTACTTTATATTACTTATTCTAATAAAACTTTAAGAACTGGGAAATAGGGTGATCATAAAATAAATCAATAAGTGCCAATTAGTGATTTTAACCTATGAAGATAAAAAAATTAAAACCATTTGCCAAAAAACATTTTGGTAAATGTTTTGGTAAACCAAAAACCAAAAAATTCTTGACTAGGAAGTTTTTTTCTACTCCATTTGCTTTTTTTTTTTTTTTTTACAATATTTTATTATACCACCGTTAGAGATACAATTACAAGATGTTAATGTTTGAGTTTTGGTTTTACAATGTTCCAGCACCCATCCCTCCACAAGTGCCCATTTCCCACCACCAATGTCCCCACATCCCTCCCCTTCCCCCAGCCTGCCTCCATGGCAGGTTCTTTATCTCCTTTCTCTCTTTCTCTCTTTCTTTCTCTCTCTCTCCCTCTCTCCCTCTCTCTCTCTCTTTCTCTCTCTTCTCGCTTCCCTTTCTTATACTTTGTGGATTGTAATCCATACATTTAGAGATTATCATGTGTGTCTTTTGCCTATATTCAATGCTCCAGTTCTCGGATAGTATCATCATTTTCACCAATTATCAGCACACTGTTCCCTTCTCTGTCTTACCTAACCTCTGACTCCGATATGTTTGTGGTATACCAGGTTTTGAGATATTGCTCCATGGGGATGGGCTGTACCCAGCTATGGAGTCCAGACCAGAGGATAACTGTGGTTGTGTTGCACGAGGTTTTCTGACCTCTGGGAGCCTGGTGGAAGACAGGCCAAGGAGCAAAAACCTACCCCACCCCAAGACGCCCCATCAGTCTAGCACAGGGAGGGCAGGCAGAGACTCTGCCCTGCACTTAAATACCTGGTGTCCGACTGAGAGCCCCAGCAGCAGTTCTGGGCGGGGCTGCCAGACTTTGTAAAAGGAGCCAAGGTGGGGGGGAGGTGGCCCCAGTACAGGCTTCCTAAAAACCTGGTTGGCGTAGTCGCCGAGTCCCGCATGCCTGGGCTTGGATTCGGCGTCTCTCTTGGTCGGACTGTGTCCAGCTGTGGAGTCTGGGTCAGAGGGTGACTGTGGTTGTGTTCTGCGAGGTTTTCTGACTTCTTCTGATTTTGAATTTACTTTCTGAGTTTCTAGAACATGATTGGTTCCACTAGTTTGATGTACCGTGCAGCCACAAGCGGCCATGCGACTCGGGAAAGCCAGATGGTAGCTCTCCCATCCCTCCCCCGTGTGTCTCAGTCTCTGCATGATGGTCGATAGGCCTGAGGCAGTTCGTGGACAGGGTCACCAGGCTTCCCGGATCGGGGAGAGAGGGAATGGGGACCCCAGCTCCATCTCCACAAACGCCCGGTGACTTCCATCTCTGAGAACCACCTACCTGGGCTTGAACTCAGCTATTCTGCTGAGCTGGGCTTGAGACCAGCATCTCTCTTGGGTGGGACTCTAATGAGCTGTGGAGCCAGACAGCAAAAATGGTGGCTATTATGGTGAGTGAATTTCATCTAGCTGCTTCCGAGGCCCTACTGAGGTGATTGGCCATGAGTAGGCAGTTTGGGTGTGTATGTGAATGCCAGGGTTTCAGAAGTACAAGGAAACGGGGAGATATCCGATCCCGACTCCACGAAAGCCTGGAGATTTCAGTAACAATATAATAAAATGTCTATTATTATTTACATATATATGGTTTCAACTCTGGAATCTAAGGTATATTACAAAAAAAATATAGTACATTAAATTCTATTTATACTTCAGTCTCATTGTGGTAATAATCATATCTCACCTGTCATTAATAAAACTTTTAAAAGCAATTATGTGTAATATACTTTGGAGTTTACAAAGACTAGGTATGGCTTACACATGTAAACTTTCCCCTTACACTTTATATAAATACTGTGGTTTACAAAGTTGTTGAAGATGATTTGTTACAGGCGCTCAATATTTAAACACCAGTCCCACTATTACATCTTTCCTCCACCATTGTCTCCAATTGTCCCAGCCACTCCTTATTTTATATTGATTGTCATCAATAATTTGCTGTAGAATGATCAAAAACTGTTTCATTAGAAGAAAGTTAGTGAAAAATTGTTGTATCTCACCATGGAGCCATTAAATCCTTATATAAAAGATTACTATGATGTTGTTACAGGGTAAGTCTGTGTTTATGTTTTATTAATCAAGATTGGTTGCCCTCTGCATTATATTCCATCCAATCTGCTGTGCTGTTACTGATTTATCAGTGTTGTACAATTGGAGATGTCACTCCAGGAAGTCTGGAATTTTTAACAGGGTGGTACAGTTGGAGCTAAATTTTTGACTGGGCAGCTTTGTGTGTGTGTGTGTGTGTGTGTGTGTGTGTGTGTGACTGCCAGGGCTTCAAAAGTACAAGGAAATGGGGGAGGTAGCCCATCCTGACTCCGTGAAAGCCTGGAGATTTCAGTCACAAAACCCATATACCGGAATTTTTCAGCAGATTAATTTATGGATGAGACTCCATCCCAAGGGTTTGGAGTCTGGTCGGAGGTATGGCAGCAATCCAGGCATGTGGAACAATGGGCTGTCAGGGGGTCTCTTTGGGCAGGCCAGTCCACAGCCTGACCCCTTTCCAGGGTGCCCCCGAAGACTCAGCCATGTGCAAGTATCTGGAAAAATCTTCTGTGACTTGTTGATCACTTTCAAGATTTATGGGCCTCTGGATATGGTTGGCACATGAGCTTACATAGTGGTTCATCGTCCCAAACGACTCTTTAAAACTCCATTATCTGCAGCACTCTAGGTAAGCGGCTTCTCTCCCAGGGTCCTAATTCCTCATCTGGGAGGCTGTGCTGTAAGCAGTTGTGAGAGTGAACAGACCAGGTTCTGAAAGGCACTTTCCTAGACACAGGGACCTATCTAGTGGCTACAGTACAGCTAAGGTGACTCTGCTGAAGGGGTAGGGAGAGAGTGCAGATGCACCTACAAGTCAGCCTGACCAGGAGAGGACTCAGAGCCTGTGCTGAGGAGCTGAGGATGGAGTGGGCAACTTCAGGCTCTGAACTAGGAAACTGTCTCAGCAAGAATAATCTTAACATTCAACCCAACCATGTGCTTATGTGTCATCCAAGAGTTTGCCTGCAAACACTCATTTCATCCTTAGCACCATTGGGAGTTAGTTTGTCACTGACCTCATTTTCCAGATGAGTAAATAAAGGCAGAGAAAGGAAGGGCTGGAGAGATAGTACAGCAGGGAGGGTGCTTGCCTTTTACGCCACTAACCTGGGTTCGATCCCCTGGTGTCCCATATAGTCCTCTGAGCACCCCTAGGAGTAACTCCTGAGTGCAGAGCCAGGAGTCAGTCCCCTGAGCACGACCAAAAGTGGCCTCCCTTCCCCACCAAAAAAAGAAAACAGAAAAGAAAGGAAATTTTACTTGGCAAAGTTGGTTCAGCTAGCCGAGTTTCCAGGTGCTGTTCTTACCTGCCCTGCTCTATATTGCGAATTGCTGTTCTCGCCTGCTTTCTGCATCCAGTACACTGTGTCTGGGTTTGTATTCACCTTCCCATGGTTCACTGTGTTTTCTCCATACAGGAGAGAGATAGCAAATACTTAGAACATTTGCTAAACACTGGATGCAAGGTTCCTTTCCTTGGGGTGAGCTGTTCAGGGAACTTGTCCCTAACCTGTGGGACAAGTTCTAATTGGGTTTTTTTAACTTTGAATACTTTATTTTTTTTATTTTTTTTCCAAATTTTATTACACCACTTTTAGACATACAATTGCAAGATGATCATGTAGAGTTTTGGTTCTACAGTGTTCCAACACCCACCGAACCCATCTCCCATCACCAATGTCCCCACCTCCCTCCCCCCCCTCACACACTTCAACTGCTTGGTGGGTTCTGTATGTCTTTACTTTCCTCTCTATCTCTCCCTCCTGCCAAACTTTCCTGCACATTGTAGAATGCAGTGCATTAAAGGTCATAACTGTTTCTGCTACTTTGATGGACCGTGACCTGAGCTCGAACTGGTTTTTGCTATGTCAATCTGGTCGTGAGGTAGTATCCCAGCATTCGGACAGTGAAGGTGGTGGCTAGTGTGGTGGGCAAGTCTCATCTGGCTGCTTCCAGGACCCCCAGAGGTGATGGACCCACGGGACAAGTTCTAATTGTAATCAACAAGAACCTATCCTTGGCTTCACTCACCCACTGTTTAAAAATGGGTTGGTAGAACTGAGCATTAAATAGAGGCAAAAAGATACACATGACAACCCTTTAATGTATGTTCTGTAATCCATAGTCTGAGGGGGAAGGAAAAGAGAAAGAGAGAGAAAGGGAAAGAAATAAAGAACCTGCCATGGAGGAGGGCTGGGGAGGGGGGGAGGGAACTGGGGACGTTGGTGGTGGGAGATGGGCACTGGTGGCGGGATGGGTGCTGAAACACTGTATGACCAAAACCTAAATATGAACTTTTTAATTGTATATCCCACAGTGGTATAATAAAATACTTAAAAAATTTTAAAAAATTAAAATGGGTTGGGACTGGGTGGAGTGAAAGGAAAAGTGGCAACTGCTGACCACCAGCCGCCAAGGGTTCCCAGGGCTCAGACCCAGACTGGGGGAGCCAGGGAGAGGGAGGTGAAAGTGGAGAGTGCAATAAGGTCCCATACGGGTGGGGTCAAGGGATAAATCAGGGGCCGGAGCGATAGCCCAGCGGGTAGGGCATTTGCCTTGCACGCCGCCCGTCGCCAGCCCGGGTTCGATCCCCGGCATCCCATATGGTCCCCCCGAGCACTGCCAGGAGTGATTCCTGAGTGCAGAGCCAGGAGAAACTCCTGAGCATCGCCAGGTGTGACCCAAAAAAAAGCAAAAAAAAAAAAAAAAAGGGATAAGTCAGGCAGAAGGAGAATATGGAATGTTAAGATTAGCAGGAAGCAGTGGTGGTGGCAAGTGGAGGGGTACTGAGACCAGAGGGGAAAGTAACAGGGGTGCCAGAAGGCTCAAGTACAGCCCTGTGGTCTGTCTGGGCGGAGAGAAATTTAAAACTGGTTGGTTCCACTTCTTCTGACTCAATTCAGTCAGCATCATATGCCTCATGTCCATCCATTTATAAGCAAATTTCATGACTTCATTTTTCCTGGTGGCTGCATAGTATTCCATTGTGTAGATGTATCAAGGTTTTTTTTTTAATCTAATCATCTGTTCTTGTAATTGTGTATCTTGTGGTGATTCTACTTTTTAAATCAGTTAATAAAACGTAAGGCTGCTAAATAAATTTAATTAATTAATTAAATATTTGAAAGATTGCAAACTGGTTGGTTCCAGTCTTTTAATGTATTCCATTTTCACTGCTGTGAGTTATTTATATTGACATTTCCCTGATGATAAGGGACAATGAGGACTTTTTCATTTGTCATCTTTTTGTCTTCAGAAAAGCTGCTGTTTTTTTTTTTCTTGCCCCCTTTTTTTTTTTTTTTTTGCTTTTTGGGTCACACCCAGCGATGCTCAGGGGTTACTTCTGGCTCTGCACTCAGGAATCACTCCTGGCAGTGCTAGGGGACCATATGGGATGCCGGGGATCGAACCCGGCCGGCACAGGCCGGCAGCGCAAGGCAAACGCCCTACCCACTGGGCTATCGATCTGGCCCAACCATTTTAATGTTCTTTTTCCTTGTTGAGCTCTCTGAGTGCTTTCCATCTTTTAATTACCAGACCTTTCTCTGAAGGGTTGTGTGCCAATGTTTTCTCCCCTGTTAGAGGGAATGTGGGGAAAAGGAAGCCTTTGACCACAGTTGATGAGAACGTTGCCTGCTTCAGTCTCTCCGAAAATAGTATGGAGACTTCTCCAAAAAAGTAAAAATAGTGCTTCCATATACCCCAGCAATCTCACTTTGAAATCTACCCTCTGAACACAGAAATGTTCATTCCAGAGGATATGGGCACACCTTCGGGCAACAGGCAAGAAGTGGGAACGCCCAGCAACAAATGAATGGCTCCAGAGGCTGTGGTCCACATGCAATGGAACATTATGCAGCTATACAAAAAAGATCCTTCCATTAGCTATAGCTAGAATGGAACTGGAGGGGCTCATGTTAAACGAAGTAAGTCAGGGGAGAAGGACAAAGGAGATGTCACTCATCTGTTGTCTAGAGAGAAACCAAACAAGGGCAGAGACAATAGGGAACAATGACAAACCCTCAGCCTTAGATTATAGAACTGAGACTATCGAATAGGAGGAAGGGGGAGTGAAGAGGGATATCAGAAGTGACAAACACAGGGCCGGAGCAATAGCACAGCGGGTAGGGCATTTGCCTTGCACACGGCCGACCTGGGTTCGATCCCCAGCATCCCATATGGTCCTCGAGCACCGCCAGGAGTAATTCCTGAGCGAAGAGCCAGGAGTAACTCCTGAGCATTGCTGGGTGTGACCCAAAAAGCAAAAAAAAAAAAAAAAAAAAGTGGACTGGAGCAAAAAAAAAAAAACGACTGGAGCAATACCACAGCAAGTAGGGTGTTTGCCTGGCATGCAGCTGACCTTATGGTCCTCTGAGCTTACCAGGAGAAAGTCCTGAGCAGAGTCAGGTGTGGCCCAAAAACAAACAAAAAAGTGGGCTAGGAACTAGTGGGGAGAAAGAGGGAACACTCTGGTGGGAGGAAATTAGTACATCAAAACCATAGGGGCTGACACAATTGTAACTCTGTCATGGAAACTGTCCTTCTAATGAAAACACAGTTTGTTTGTTTTGCTTTGTTTTGTTTTGTTTTGCTTTTTGGGTCACACCCAGCAATGCTCAGGGGTTTCTCCTGGCTCTGCATTCAGGAATTACTCCTGGCAGTGCTTGAGGGACCATATGGGATGCCGGGATTGAACCTGCGCGACACAGGCCAGCTGCCTGCAAGGCAAACGCCCCTACCGCTGGGCTATCGCTTTGGCCCCAAAACACAGCTTTTTAATTTAAAGAAAGAAAGCCATCCTTAGGCCCAGACTTGGGGTCACCAAACACAGGAGGGGTGTGTGGAATAGGGAGATGATGAAATGAACTAGAAGTAATATTAGCTCACAGTCTCCATCTTGGGTGCCTTGAGCACCGAGAAGGTGGTGAGGTAGAGCGACGTCATACCACACATCATGTGTGATCTTACATCACCGTCTTAAATGTTCATGGTATTCTAAGTATGTTATCCAAATGATAATGATAGAATAAAAAATAATAAAAAATAATAATCTATGGTCAAAATAAGTTCAAGAGAGGTCCAGATTGATAGTTCAGCAGGAAGAACATTTGCCTTATACAAGGCTAGTTTGATCCCTGGCACCGCATATGGTCCTCCAAGCACTGCCAAGGTAGGATCCTGCCAGGACTAAACCATGAGCACTGCCAGGTGTGACCCCCACCAGAATAATAGTGGGCTGTGTACTGAGGGAAGACCAAGGCACAGGAACGGGGCGACAGGCCAGCAGAAAGGGCAGGGACACTGAAATGAAGGTAAAGAGAAGAGAAACTCATGCTGTTCAGGAAAACTATTTCCTCCATGCTGTCCTCAGTTTCCTCGTCCAGGAAAGGGGGAAGATGGGCTCACCTCTGAAAGTGGGTACTCTGCCCAGCAATAAAATGACTTCCTATCACCAGGGGCGGACCTGGGAATTAATAATAATCTTTTCTTTTTATTTTTGGACCACACCGGTGGTGCTCAGGACCTACTCCTGACTTTATGCTCAGAGATCACTCCTGAGAAGCTCAGGGGACCATTGGGGGTGTCGGGATCAAACCCCCAGTCAGACACGTGCAAGGCGAATGCCTTACCCATTATGCTATTGCTCCAGTCTGGGAACTAATATTCAAGTGATCAAAGCACCCTGCACACTCTGCAGGCTCCACCCCAGAATTGAGCAATCCAGCTCCACACACACTTCCTCCCTCTACACTCAGCTCAGGGCCTTCAGACACCTCCTCTGACCTCTAAGGTATCCAGGTGAGAAGCTTAGAGTCCTGGTAAGTCTCGGCATACCCTCCCTCCCACGGTCCTACAGCCTCTGTCCCTCTCTCCCCCCAGCCCCCAGGCACCCTGCTCTCATTTAGCCCAGACCCTCACCTCCGTTCATGCTGGGCTCTTGCCCTCTCTCTCCTTGGTCTCTTTATTCTCTGCCTGAGATCGCCTTGTCCCCAAACGGAGAACCCCTGCCCGACAACCTGCATTCATGCTTGTTCAGGTTGACCCTCTGCAGATTCAGGTAAATGCTGCTGGTAGGAGTGGGGTCAGGTCTGAGGAAGGTCCAAGTACTGACAAGTCCATCCTACCCCATATTCAGTACAAATATATGTGGATTCCGGTTTGTAAGGGAAAAGAAGTCTGGGGATTAGACCCCAAGGACTGCCTTTATTATTCTTGGTGTTGGTAGAAAGATGGACTCTCATGTTAGGGATCAACTTGTGTCTTTGTTCTATGGCATGTTCATGAACCTAATGGGCATGAACCCAATCCTTGGAGCTTCTGAAGAATCTGGGTCCGTAGGGGCTGGAGGGTGAGGCCCTTGAGAAGGCCTTCCACTCAGTCCTGGAAAGTAATACTGAGCTGTGAGTCAGGAGGGCCAACCCATTCCAGGACGCTTCATGGAATTCTCATTCCTGCAAGAGCTGTTTCTTCCATTCTGAGGCTGGGGAAGGGGGAGGAAAGCCAGGCACAGAGCAACCACCTCTGGGCAAGAGTCATCTACCATTTGGCTTCACGTGGCCTCCAGATCCTGCTGGCCAGTGGATCTAAAGAAGGAGATTTGAGTTGGCTCAGAAGCGGGTCTGCTGTCTGAAAACAGTCCTTTGGGCTTTTCTTGGAATTCCAAGTACATTGCAGTCTGTGACCAGAGCCAGCTTTGGAACTGCTGAGGGGTTAGGAATGGATCAACTGACCGATGAATCAAGGAACCCCAGGAGCCCATGAATCCCATCAGCTCTCAGTCACGCTCCTCCCCCTTGAATTGTCAGCACCTTTAGGGACTGGAATATTGGCCACCAGATAAGACATTCTCGCACTAGCATTTGGCGGACGGAACCCACCATTTTCTTTGTTCGAAGTTCTCTGTGGATGCTCATTCTCTGCTGAATTCTGAGCTCTCTGCCCTCCACCCCTACAGGGCCAGGCTCCCGCCGCGTGGATCCTGCTTACTGGGGTGGGAGCTCACCAGCCCCCTCGCCCTGAGGCAGCGCTGTGAAGAATCCAGATAAGAACTTATCTAAGTCTAGCAGTTGGCGACTGCCTTCAGGCCAGGGTGATTTCTGGCGCCAGTCCGCCAGCCCCCAGTCCAAGACGTGGGCTCCTGCCCTGAACAGAACTGGACCTCCACACCCCTTTGGGAACTTCATCCTCTCCCAAAGGTGAGTCGCCCTTGATCTTGGGACTTCAGTGCTGCAAGGAACCCTGGGCCACGTTTCTATTGACTGATGGGGCTGGAAGAGCCTGTGACTTTTTTTTTGGGCCATACCCACAAATCAGGCTGAACCAGCTATGCCATCCACCCCAGCTTCCTGGAGGAAGGCTCCGCCCTTGTCACCTCTCTCTGGGGGTTCAGAACCGACTAGCTCCTCTCTGTGACTCAGGGTGTCAGGACATCTGGCCCCCTTAGCTTAGGGGCTGAGAATTCTCTCTCACACAACCCCAGAGAGATGAGGCACTGTGATCACGCCTAGACCCACTGGGTTTCTTCATTGCCAGTGTGGCTTGGCAGGAACAGGCTCTCTTCAGCTACCAAGAAAAGCTTCTGGGGATGCTTGTAGTTCTTATTGTGGCTGCTGTGGCTGTTTGTAATATTTGTCTTTGCTCAGCCTGAAGGCTCAGCTGGGAGTGCGTTTTATTCTCTGAGGCAGGAGTGTCACCGCTGCACGCACCTCTGTGGCTTTTGGGCTCGTCACAAATTGTTCAGTCTCTGCACTATCTAAACTCCTGGTGCTTTCATCACACACAGACACACACAGACACACACACACACACACACACACACACACACACCATCATCGAGGAAACCCTGTCCCCGCATAACATTCTCTCCACACCCCAGGCCTTGGGAACCAGAGATCTACTGTCTGTCTCAGATCCATCTGTCTAGCCAGCTTAGCTCCTTCTGTAGATTCTTAGTCTAAGAAGCTTCTGAGTGAATGTGTATGTATGTATGTGTGAGTGTGAATGAATATGTTTGAGTGTGTAAATGTGTAGGTATAAATGTGTGTATGTGAGTGTAAATGTGTGTGAATGTGTATGTAAATGTGTGAATGTATATGTGAGTGTGAATGGATGTATGTGTGTGTATGTGTGAGTGAGACTGTGCGGATTGTGACATTGACTGTGTGTGAATGTGTGCAATGTGTGTGGTATGCCATGGATAGAATCTAGCACCTTCCACAAGCAACGTAAGTGCTCTATGGCTGAGCTACAAACCTGGCCATAAGATGATTTTTGTTTTCATTTTTATTAATTGAGTGGTTGCTCAGAATAATGTTTCCTGTGTCCATCGCATTGCTAACAGAGATAGGTGGAAGCTCTCCTTCCACTGAATAATATTCTCTTGCCTGTGACCAAGTTGTCCAGCCATTTCTCAGCTGATGGCTTTCTACACTGCTTTCATTGGTGAGAAGCCATTGTGAATTATGCTATTAACTGCTCTCAGGGCCTTATTTTCAATCTTCTGGCTATACAGTCAAGAGTGTAATTGCTTACATCTTTAATTTTGTTTTGGGGGTCATACCCAGTGGTAGCAGTTAGGGCTCCTCCTGGCTCTGTGCTCAGGGATCACTCCTTGCAGGGCTCAGGAGACCATATGGGATCCCAGGATCAAACCTGGGTTGGTCCCATGCAGGGCAAACATCTTGCCAACGATACTATCACACTGGCCCTACAATGGCCAACTCTTTCAAAGAAGCTGTACCCCTTGGTGGTATGGGGAGGGGTTCAGCATCCCCCATCCTCAGCACTCTTCTTTCATTGAGACCCTGCTAGTGAATATGATGCCCTGGGATAGTCTATGTTCTGTTTATATGGACTCTGTCTGGAAGGGGTCTCCAACTGTCCAATCTAGTAACACAAACAGCATGATTGTGAGATCCTGTGGTTCAGCAGGAAGTGAATACAGAGGTTGGTTTACTTAAGTTTGTTTCCTCTTTGAAAAGAGGTAGGGACTGGGGAGATGGCTCAAAGGGCTGGAGCGCGTGCTTTGCCTGTGGTGAGGGAGTGGGGCACCTCCACTTTGATCTCAGGCACCTCACATACCCCCAAGGACCACCAGGAGAGACACCCCTGCCCAAAAGTCTCACTGGGAGTGAGTCCTGAGCACTGCCAAATGTGTTCCCCAAAATAGAAAATCGGGGGCTAGAGAACCACTATTGCAAGTAAGGCTCTTGCCTTGCATGTGGCTGCAATGTGCTCTGTCCCCAGCACTGTACCTGGTTCTTCGATCCCCACCGGGAATGGTCTCTGAGCACAGAGCCAGGACTCTTGAGCATTGCTAGATGTAGCCCAAAAAGATAAAAATTAAAATACAATTTCTTTTTAAAAAATTGGCCAAAGGGACCATCTGTCAGCTTTGGCATCAATGTGTCAATGCATTGGTTTCTGAGTATCTAGCCCCAGAGAACTGACTGTCTTAGCCTGGCTGTCAATGTCTGCAGACAGCAGGTTCCCTGGGGATCACCAAAGGGAAGGTTAGGCCATGACTGGACTGTGACTGCAAATGCACAAAGATCTGTCTCTGATTTTTCAGGGAATTGAAAGAACAGGTACACAGAGGGCGCACCGCAGAACCTTAGAGAACTGGGATTTTGTTTCCTTATTTAGATTTTAGGTCCCAGTCAGTGACGCTCAGAGCTATACCCGGCTCAGTGCTCAGAGTTGCTCCTGGTGGTGTTCAGGGAACCAGGAGAGGCCCAGATAAATACGGGACCTCCAACATGCAAAACATGCATCCCAATACTTTTTTAATCTATCCACAATCAGAATATGGGCTAGGATTCTTACTTTTCTATCATCGTTTCTTTCTTTCCTTCCTTCCATCTCTCCTTCTGTTTCCTTTTCTCCTTTTTTAACCCTTTGTCCCTCTTTCTCTCTCTTTCTTTATTCTTTTTTCTTTCTTTCTTTCCTTCTTCCTTTCTGTCTTCCTTGCTTTTATCCTTTCTTTTTTGTAGTTGTTATCGCTTTGGGGCCATCTCTGGGGGTTGCTCAGGGGAAACTTCTGGTTTTATGCCCAGAGATCCTAGTGGGGTTCAGAAGAACAAGTATCAAAACTCGTTCTTGCAGGTTGCCCACATGCAAGGCAAAGTCCTAACTGCTGTACTGTCTCTCTGGAAGCGAACGCTCGTCTTGAAAAATTCACAGATCAATGCAAACAGACTATCTGAGATTCATGCACAGGCAGATTAGAATCTGGGGCCTCCTTCCTGTGGCTAACTCTTACTGCTCTTTCTAGGCCAGGATTTAAACTGATCTCAACCATGGAAACATATAACTGGGAGGTTGAGGACCTTCAAGACTTGTTCCCGGACTATAATTACAGTTATAGCACGGACATGCCTGATATCAAACCAGACTCTTCCCGTGTAGGCAAGAATTTCTGGATATCAACAAGTATGCCGTGGTGGCCACTTACGTCCTGGTGTTCCTGCTGAGTCTGCTGGGCAATGCCCTGGTGATCCTTGTCATCCTCTGCAGCCGGATCAGCCGCTCAGTCACCGACATCTACCTGCTGAACCTGGCCGTGGCCGACCTGCTCTTCGCCCTGACCTTGCCCATCTGGGCCTCCTCCAAGACCAAGGGTGGATCTTGGCACGCCCCTGTGCAAGCTGGTCTCCCTCCTGAAGGAAGTCAACTTCTACAGCGGCATCCTCCTGCTGGCCTGCATCAGCGTGGACCGCTACCTGGCCATCGTGCACGCCACCCGCACACTCACCCAGAAGAGGCACTGGGTCAAGTTCATCTGCCTGGGCATCTGGACCTTGTCCCTGATCCTGTCCCTGCCCTTATTCATCTTCCGGGAGGCCTACAAGCCGCCCTACTCTGGCCCGTGTGCTATGAGAACCTGGGGGCCAACACCACCAAGTGGCGGATGGTGATGCGAATCCTGCCTCAGACCTTCGGCTTCCTCCTGCCCCTGCTGGTCATGCTCTTCTGCTACGGACTCACCCTGCGCACACTCTTCCAGGCCCACATGGGGCAGAAGCACCGGGCCATGAGGGTCATCTTCGCCGTGGTGCTCATCTTCCTGCTCTGCTGGCTGCCATACAACCTGGTGCTGGTGGCCGACACGCTGATGCGCCTTGGGCTCATCCGGGAGACCTGTAAGCGCCGCAACCACATTGACCACGCCCTGGACGCCACTGAGATCCTGGGTTTCCTGCACAGCTGCCTCAACCCCTTCATCTACGCCTTCATCGGCCAGAAGTTCCGCCACGGCCTCCTCAGGCTCATGGCCCACCATGGCCTGGTCAGCAAGGAGTACCTGGCCAAGGAGAGCCGGCCTTCCTTTGCAGGCTCTTCCTCTGGAAACACCTCTACCACCCTCTAAGATGCCCCAAAACCCCAGGCAGTCCCCAGTGCCCCATGCAAGCCTCATGTCCTCTGGCCCAGCTGTCTCTGTGGCACCGTGGCTTCAGGGAGTGGCCGAGGTGTGTCCCTCACCTGCCCCCTGGATGGTGGAGGATGCCTGCCCACTGCCCGTCCGCTCCTGGAAGGACTCGCCCACAGCTCGGCTCTGCCCATCCTAAAACCGAACCCTCAGTACTATCCCCTGAGACATCTTTTTTCAGCTGTCCCTTGAAGTGATGGCTAAAGGAGCTACTCGTGGTCAGCACTATGCGTGGTCCCCAGCTCTGCCTGTGCTCGCCTGCCCGCCTGCCCACCAGCCTCGGGAGTGGCCCAGAATGACAGAAACTCACTCTCTAAAGCTCCTTTCGGCTGGGAGTGGCTGCACCGTCCAGTTCTGCCTAGTCAGACAAGGGCATGGTGACCTGCTATACCACTCTCCCTGGGGAAAGGCCTGATTTGTTGCATTCCCTGGTGTTCTGTAGTGGACACGCTCCCACCAGGTTTTAAGGTGGTGGGGTGAGTAACCAAGTCGCAGAATTCTAGAAAATGTCACCAGCTTAAAAGTAAGTCTGTGAAGGCCAGGGCACTCCTGGAAAATACTTTATATCAAAGAGAGAGAAAGAGAGAGAAAGAGAGAGAGAGAGAGAGAGAGAGAGAGAGAGAGAGAGATGCACATATCCTTGGCTCTTTGATTATAGCCTTTGACTATGGCTATTGGATATGGTGGGTAAAGCTAAGGCAGCCACTTTGTTATTCTGAAGCAAGAAGCCCAACACTATGACAGAGCTGGTAAACCCAGAAATAAATCCAAATATAAATAGTCAAATAATGTTATACCAAAAGTGATCAGTGTGAAAAGATTGTTTTTCAGCAAAGGGTGCTGGTAAAGTAGATATTTGCATAGAAAAGACTGAAAGTGGACATTTATCTTATGTCATAAACAAATGAATTCCAGAGACTGAAACAGAAGAACGAAGTTTCATGCTGTTAGACTTTTCTATGATTTTTCAAAAGTGACACCAAAATCGCAGGCAACAAGAGAAAAATACATAAGATTCCATCAAAGAAAACACACCGGTGCATCAAAGGAAGCTATCAACAGAGAGCTGTTCTGAGGACAGCCCTCAGAAGGAGGGAAAATATTTACAAATCGTGTATCTAGATGATAAGGAGTTCTTATCCTGATATACTAAGCATTCCTACACTCAACAGAAAAAGTCGATGGCTTTGAAAATATTCCAAGATTTTACAGAAGAGACTTTTGCCTGAAGAAGCATACAAATATTCCATAACAAACTGTAAGAAAACTGCAAGTCCAAACTACAATGAGATCTACTACCACTCTACCCCCCACTCTACACCCAGTAGGACGGCTGTTAAATAGAAAAGAAGAAGAAAAAAGTATAAGGGGAAGGAGGAAGGGGGAACATGGTAAGAAATAAGTCCTGAGGGAAAGGGAAGACACACACCCCCTTGGATGGTGCTAATGGGAAGATGAAACGGGGCAGCCAGTATGGAAAACAGAAGGGAAGTTTCCCTTCGAATTAAACTTCAAGTCACCCCGGGACTCTCTAACTCAAGTTCTCTGTGTATGCCCAAGAGAACCCAAAACAAGACTAGGACACTAATATTCACATTCACAAACATAATTAAGCCTATTGGTGACCATCACTCACAACAGTCCAAAAAGAATGGGAACAACCCAGAAGGCCCTTATGGCTGCATGGAGAAGCCACATGTCATGTAGACAGACAACGGAATAAGGTATTCCATTTTTAAAAGCCATGAAATGCTTATCTATGCTGGCATGTGGATGCAGCTTGGTGATATTATGATACTGTATGCAGTAAGCCAGACCCAAACAGTGGGTGATTGCACATATATTGGTATCTCAGAAGTCTGAGTCACAGAAGTAGGAAGGAAGTAGAGTTGTGGTTACCAGAGGCAGGTGGAGGGGTGAGGGGGAGCTCCTGGATGCTGGGTGAGGAAAGGATTCGAACTGGAGAGTGGCGGGAATCAGACTACAATGTTTATGTACTTCATGCAGCTATCTGTTGTCTGAAGGGTTAAAATTGTTAATTGCATGTCATGTGTAGTGTATAATATTTTTTTTAAAAAGTTGAATTCCCAAATGGCAGCCTTTAACCTCAGAAGTATTCCTGGAACCATGTGCTGTAAATTCTTATTAAGTATGATCATTAAAGTTCTTTTTGATTGGTGAATAAGAACCACTTTTCGTTGGGTATTTCATTACACAGGATTTAAATCATCCATCCACTTTCAAGCAAGGTCCTATAAGAGGTCCTTTATGGATTCCCTGGACCTTTATGGGTGAGTCAAGAGAAAGACTGAAGCAGAGACAGGCCTGGGTTGAGGTCTCCTTTCCGCTCCGACCCAGATGTCCTGGTCCTGGTCTTACTCCTGTCTCTGTGCTCAGGGGTCACTGCTAGCAGTGCTCAGGAGACAATTGGAGCATATCACAATTTATATACTATGGAAGGAAGTTAGAACAGGAAAAGTCAAGTACATTTCATGACTGGGAGAGAGAAGTAGTAAAAGAGTCTGGTAACCCCCAACGCAGCTGTATAGCCGAGAACTCTCCTAAAGTCACCTAGCCATTCAGAGTAGCCCTCACTGTCTCCTCGTTCCCACCCAACACACACACACACACACACACACACACACACACACACACACACACACACACACTTTCATTCAGGAGTTGACGAAAGACTGCTCCTACCAAAAAGGGGAAGAGATTTGCCACCCAGACAAAACAAAGAATTTTGCTCCTGTCTTGGACAGTGTTACTGGAGCAGTGCCTGGTGTCCCAGGGCTTGAAGAAAGGTCTAGAGAACTCCCTAGCCTTCTCCCAATGTGTGTGTGGGGGGGGGGGGAAGTCCCCCTTCACCTTAGCAAAGGTGAGACCCTCAGTTGAGGAAGCTGAGAGTGGTCTGTCCCGGGTAAGCAGGAGAACAAGGGAGTTACACTGGAGGGCAGGAAACTCAGTACGCTCCTTAGTCCTGAGAAGATTTTTCCTTTGCACTCCACAGGCAGGATTAAGTCAGCCCCATCTACAGGTCATTATGAGCCAGGTGCGGTGCTAGACTCAGGATTTAATATTTTTCTATATTTTTGCTTTTTTGGGTCACACACGGCAATTCTCAGGGGTTTCTCCTGGCTCTGCACTTAGGAATTACTCCTGGCAGTGCTCAGGGGACCATATGGGATGCCGGGGATAGAACCCAGGCCAACATGGGCCGGACACGCAAGGCAAACGCCCGACCCACTGGACTATCATCGCTCTGTCCCACACTCAGGATTTAAATGGGATTTAGCTGCTGGGGCTGAGATTTCAGAAGCTCTGGATAGATTCTGCAGGAGGGAAAGGGCAGATGATTTACCAAATCACTGAGTTACCGATAAACTGTCAATACTCCAAGTCAGCTCGCTGGGATGCTTCAGGGAGGCCAAACAGAGTTTCCCTCTGGTACTGGGATTCTTCTTTCCTCTTTGAACAGGACAGAAGAAAGATGGCTCTCCAAGGAGAATAACAGACGGAGGTGGAGACGGACAGGGATCAGGCACTTGCCTTGTGTGTGGCCAGCCCTGGTTCTTAGTCCAGCACTGCAGAGACCCTGAACACTGCCAGTAGTGACCCCTGAGCACAGACCAGGAATAAGATCTCAGTCCTGCTGTTTGTGGCCCACCTCTCTCTCTCTCTCTCTCTCTCTCTCTCTCTCTCTCTCTCTCTCTCTCTCTCTCTCTCTCTCTCTCTCTCTCTCTCTCTCTCTCTCTCTCTCTCTCTCTCTCTCTCTCTCTCTCTCTCTCTCTCTCTCTCTCTCTTTATTTTTTATTTTTTTGTTTTTGCTTTAGAGCCATACGGGGAGAGTTACTCAGGAGTTACTCCTAGCTCTGCACTCAGGAGTTACTTTTGGCAGTGCTCAGGGATTCGTATGGGATGCCGGGTTGGCCACCTGCAACGCAAAACACCCTACTTGCTATACTATCACTCCGGCCCCTCTTTCTTTTCTTTGTATGAAGGTCACACCCAGCAGTGCACACGGCTTGGTTCTGTGTTCAAGGATGACTCCTTCAGGGCTGGGGGTGGGAGTTGCCATTTGGCATGCCTGGGATCAAACCCTAGTCAGCCACCTGCAAAGCCAGTGCCCTACTCACTGTACTAACACTCTATCCCCTTTCTAATTTCTTTCTCTTTTATGGGGGGTGAGTGGGGAGGACTTGGCCACACCCCAGGGTACAATTTAAATGCTTTTAACCATCCAGATCAGACAAACACAAAGAAGTTTTATCAAAAGGACTAAGGAAAATATCCAGTCAGCTCAAGGAGTCGGGAAGAACTGGAAACTTCTTCACCCTATAGTTTTAGGGCAGAATTGACCAGATCAGGAGATACTGTCAGCAGCCACTGGTTAGTAGAGTGCAAACAACCTTTAAAGAAGAAGAGGTGATCATATTTACTTCAGAGCAAGCCCCCTCCATCCAGCTTGAAACCACCCTGGAGAAACACCCGCATCTCTGACCGTGCCCCCTGCTGTTTATTGCCACGTTGTTTATAAGACACAAGAATTCGACATCTGTCAGCTCAGCTACGAAAGAGCTCCTCCCCACACCGGGAGCACACTGGTTATGGTGGTTGAAGCCCACTGCAGGGGCTGGAAGAGTAGCAAGGAGGCACTTGCCTTGCATGAGGCTGGCCCGGGTCTGGGTCCCATGAGCACATACTATTTGTTCCCAGGCACGGTCAGGAGTAATTCCTGAACACAGATTCGGGCATAAGCCCTGAAATGTGAATGTAGCCGGAAAACAAACAAACAAAATGGGATGCTGAAAGGAAGAAGCCCGGATGGAAGCCCATATATGGTAGGCATCTGTGAAATTTACAGAAACTGTAAATCTACAGAGAGAGAAAGCAGATGAGGTTTCTCCAGAACAGGGCTGAGGACAGGGAGTGACTATGAACAGAATCAGGGATCTTAGTGGTCCTGGAAACAGGCTCAGTCCGGGAATAGTAGCTCAGCAAACTGACTGAAAACCATTGGTTCACATACTTTAAATAGGTTTTAGACTTTTTTTTTTTTTTTTTTTTTTTTTTTGCTTTTTTGGGTCACACCTGGCGATGCTCAGGGGTTACTCCTGGCTCTGCACTCAGGGAATCACTCCCGGCAGTGCTCGGGGGACCATATGGAATGCCGGGGATCGAATCCGGGCCTGCATGGGCTGGCCACATGAAAGACAACGCCCTACCCGCTGGGCTATCGCTCCAGCCCCAACATACTTAAAATGGGTTAAACACATATTTTGTTGTCAGGGATTGACCCCAGAGGTAGGTTCATGGGTTGACTGGTTGGTTGGCCAGTTGGGTTAGTTGATTGAATTAGCTGGTTGGTTGGTTTTTGTTAGTTTGCTGATTGGTTGGATGGAAGGTGGGGAGAGGGAAGGGCAGGCCTGGTACTCCAGCAACCATCAAGATGGGACCCAGAGCTCTGAAGATGAAGTAAGTGCTCTAGAATTTGAGCTACCCCAAGTGTATTGTTTTTAAATAGTGAGCAGTATTCATCTTTTTCCACTTCATTTCCTGCTTTTGTTGGTTTTTATGGTTTGAGGGTCACACCCAGAAGTGCTCAGGGGTTACTCCTGCTCTGTGCTCAGGAATCACCCCTAGCCATGCCAGGGATCGAACCGGGTCAGTCACAGGAAGCACAAATATCCTTCCCTCTGTACTATCATTCTGGTCCCACACTTCATTTCCTGTTAAAGTTGCTCTTTTTGCAATACATGGCTGTAATGTTTAAAAGGCTTAAGAATAGAAAAGGACCAAGAGCAAGAAAGCTTGGAGCAGTTTGCTGGAAGGGCTCATGCTCAAAAGAGGCTTCTTGCTTCACTGCAGCTGTATGAGCACCCCTGAATACTCCTGAAGAGAGCTAGCAGGAACCAAAGATATGAGGCAGGGGTGAGAGAGTTTCATCAAATGATTAAGAATTGGGCAAAGGGGCCTTTCACAAAAGTGGACACAGGGCTTCAGTAAAGTAATAAGACATAGTGCAGGGAGCCAGAGTATACTTCAGTGGGTAGGACGCTTACCTTGCATGTGGCTGACCAGGTGTTGATCCCCAACACCACATAGGGTCCCCAAACCTGACCAGGAGTGATCCCTGAGTGTAGGGCCAGGGTAAATCCCCAAGCATGTAGGATGTGGTCCAAAAATGGTGTGTGTGGGGGGGTCAATAAAATTTACAAAATTACAAAGCCCCAACCTGACACAGTGGTCGCAGAACTGCTCAGACAAGGCACATCCTCTTAAAAAAAAATAAAACACCTTCTTGAAACAGAACTGTGAAGGTGATCCTCTCTCTCCAAGTCTGCACCCCACTTCCTCTCTCTGTCTGCTTTTGGCCTCCATGACCACCAAATCCAACTGACCTTCAGCCCAAAGTCAGTGGCCTAAAAGGCATATGAAAAAGTGCTCTTCATCTTTAATCATCAGGGAGATGCAAATCAAAACAACAATGAGGTACCATCTCACCCCACAGAGACTGGCACACATCCAAAACAGCAAGAACAACCGGTGCTGGCGTGGATGTGGGGAAAAAGGGACTCTCATCCACTGCTGGTGGGAGTGCCGACTGGTCCAGCCCTTTTGGAAAACAATATGGGCATTCCTCCGAAAGCTAGATATTGAGCTCCCATTTGATCCAGCAATAGCACTCCTGGGAATATACCCTAGAGACCGAAAAACACATAGCAGAAACACTATCTGTACTTCTTTATTCATCTCTGCGCTATTCACTATAGCTAGAATCTGGAAACAACCTAAATGCCTGAGAACAGAGGACTGGCTAAAGAAACTGTGGTTCATCTACACTACGGAATACTATGCGGCTGTCAGAAAGGATGAAATTATGAAATTTACCTGCAAATGGATGGACATGGAGTCTATCATGCTGAGTGAAATTAGCCAGAAGGAAAAGGACAGATATAGAATGACTGCATTCATTAATAGGATATAGATACCAGTGTTTTAATAAATATGGGAAATGGTAATGGCAGATTAAAACTCACCACTGAATATACACAAAGAGACTTAAGTGATAAACTCTAAATATCTGCAGGGCTAGCCATAATGTGTAAAATAAGAGGGAGGGAGATGCAGAGACAGAGAGAGAGATAGAGAGAGAAAGAGAGGAAACTGGGGTACCTGCTATTAAGGCGGGTGGGGGACGGGAGGGGGAGGGGTACATTGGTGGTGGAAATGGGGCACTGGTGGAGGGATGGGTGCTGGAATACTGTATTACCAAGAACCAATTATGAACACCTTTGTAATTGTGTGTTTCACGGTGGTATAATAAAAAAAATAAAATAAAAAAACAAAGTCAGTGGCCTGACCCCTAGAGCTGACCTCTGACCCCCTCACCCCTGCCCTCCAGTGTGCATATAAGGCATATAATAGAGCGGATGAGAGAAGGTGTTGACTGTGGGAAAGAGCAGAAATCCCCTGCCCCACTCAATACCCAACCCCCACAGCCTCGGCGACCAGCACCAGGCACCTTCCTGGACGAACACCCTGCTAATTTCCCAACAGAGTCTCGCAATGTCTTAAGTCAGGCACACCCCTCGCCTAGTCATGAACAGGGCCCAGCTTCCCATCGAAGCAGGCTGTGCACAAAGCCAACCTAGCGCCCCAAAACTTTGGTTTCTGCCGGATAAGCCACGGATGTGTCTCCTCTGTCCTGCTGCAGAGTGGACCCCAGCCATGGATGCCAGCCAAAGGCTAAAGGGTCCACTGCATTAGACTGCCCAGACAACCTTTGGCCGTCTCTGCTGCCCCTTAACCAACTTCATATTTGCCCCAGAGGTTCAAAAGAATTTCCAAAAATTACAGAAGTGTAACTTAGGCATTCTGGAAGGTTCAGAGGTCTCCATGACACAGTAGCTCCCAGAAAGCAGGGTTTGTGTGTATAATGCTCTGCCACTCCCACTTGGGGGGCCGGAAGAAAGCTCAGTGGCTAGCACACAAGGTTCTGAGTTTGATCCCCAGTGCTGCCCACATGCAGTGAGTTTGGTCCTGGCAGCTTCCTGTTGGTGCTTGACAGCTACACTGTCTGTGATGCCAACTCCAAAAAGCATTGCTGACATCAAAACAACAGCAGCAGCTCAACAATACAGCCACCAAGTGTGTGAGGACAACAACAACCCCTCCTTCCCTGCCACCAACATCACAAAAACAACAGAGAAAAGGAAATCAAATAATTTAAACTTATGGGAAGATTCTGCTAATTCAGCTTAGCACACAGACTTGTAGTGATGTACTTGCAAGGGCTGCACAAGGAACGGCCGTCAGTGATGCTCACTGGGACGGGAGAGTCAGTACAGGAACCTTACGTTGGCTGACCTGGGTTTGAATCCCCAGCACCACTTATGACCCCAGGGTCACTCCAGAGCCCAGAGCTGGGAACAGATCCTGAGCCCCACATGATTTGACCACAAAACAAACAAAATTAGGCCCCAAAGCGAACAAACAAAATTAGAAGGGGTTGCTCCTCAAGCAAGGGTAAATAAATTCGTCATGTGCCTGCCAAGAGGGCAGGCCAGGGAGTAGGAGGGAAGCTGGGGTCACCGGTGGAGGAAAGGTCACACTGGTGGTGGCATTCGGGGTGGGAACATCGAATGCCCGGAACGACTGTGTTATGAACAGCATTGTAAATCACTGTCACTGTCACTGTCTTCCCGTTCATCGCCTATTTGCTCGAAAGCGGCCCCAGTAACATCTCCATATGTCCTGTCTCATGCTAGTAGAGCCCAAGGGCATCTCTTGCTCCAGGAACATAAAGAGCCTCAAACCATTCCATCAGGTCATGGGAATGAGGTCTATAATTGTTTCTGGTATCTGGCATATCAAATACCACACGGGTAGCTTGCCAGGCTCCGCTCCGTGGGGTGGCATACTCTTGTAGTCATCTCAAAATCCAGCATTTATTGATGAACCGCACAGCCACTTGGCCGCCGCGAGCCGGGCTGTGATAGGCTGGTCTGCTGGGTGGAGGGGGCTGGTCTGCTGGGTGGAGTTGTAAACCCACCCAGCTGGCAGAGCTCTCGGTGGGTGCCCGTGCCGGCTGCAGATGGCGGCTCGGGTGCGAGGGGGCGACGGGCCCCGGCCCAGCAGGCTTGTCGGCTGCGCCAGCCAGCAGCGCAGCCAAGTGCCAACTTCCCGACTTCTCCAGTAAATCACAGTACCGTAATAAAAATATTTTTTAAAAAAGAATGTCAGGGGCCAGAGCAATAACACAGTGGGTAGGATGTTTGCTTTGCACGAGGCTGACCCAGGTTCAATCCCGGCATCCCGTATGGTCCCCATGAGTACCACCAGGAGTAATTCCTGAGTGAAGAGCCAGGAGTAACCCCTGAGCATCGCTGGGTGTGACCCAAAAGCAAAAAAATAAATAAATAAAAAGAAGAATGTCAGTTAAATTATATAAATAGATAGATAGATACATACATACATACATACATACATACATACATACATACATACATACATATAGCTGTTTGTCTAAAAGAGCTAGCCCTGAACCCTTTGACCTAAGATAGAGGAGGGGCCAAGAGGGAGGGGGGGGTGCAGAGGGGAATGAAAAGACATCCCTCACCCCCGCAGACCCTCCTCTCTTTGACAGGGGAGAGACTAGCTGCTGGAAGTTAAGACAGTTGCCTAAGGTCTTGATTCACAATGGACAGGTGACCAACTAATGATCCTCATCGCTGAGCCAGGAAGCTGCCCCTTCAACTACCAGGGGATCCCCGTCTTCTGGGAGTATCGACCAGGCTCAGGGAAATTGATCCATGAGCTCTTTTATTTTGGGGGGTGTCGGGGAGTGCGACCGAAAGGTTGGTGGTTCGAGCCCACCCAGGGACGCCAGATGTCGGGGAGCACAGCCGGGTCTCCGACAGTGCCGGAAAGCGAAGTTCCCTTCTACCTCCAAGCCGGCGGGAATGGATGAAGACTCAGGAATCCAATGCCGCTTTAAAAGGGCTTTACTATCACAGGATCCAATATACAATCCAAGAGCAGGGAAAACCTCTGGATTCTGGGTTCCCAGCTAGGCCCCAGCCAGGTGTAGGCCAAGATGGCTGCCACCACGTGTTGAGGCCCAACAGAGAATGGAGAGGACAGAGAAGCAAAACACCAAGGGAAGCCGAAATGGCAAAAGGGGGAAAAAGAGAGAGCTTCTTTCTTCTTGCAGCTTATTTTATAGCTAGAAATCCGCCCACTCCCCAGCCCAGCCCAGAATGGGCTGGACTATCTAGAGATGAAAACAGGAAAATAGAGCTATAGATATGTAGCAACTTCAGGAGGCCATCGGGCTGTTTACAAGGACCCAGAGCTAATTCAAAGCCTCATAGCAGAGCTGGGAGAAGCTATAAGCTAAATGTAACTTCCCCTGGCAGGAAGGATCAAATGCCCTCAGGTAATTTCTCCCAGCACCTCACCTAATATCTTGAGCCAAGATCTGCCTGGAATTGCCTTTATAGGGTAGAGAAGGGGGTTTCTGAGATGGCATGTCTCTGTACCAAAGACTAATACTAATGCCAGTTAAATATTTCTCCAAGCCTTCACAAGAGTCTCACATACTTCACAGTAGTTTTGTATTTTAGTTGCCTTTGAGTTATCAGGGAGCCATGCTTGCTTGCTTGGAGGCAAACAGCATTTCTCTCTGGTCTAATTACTTAGAGATCCAACGTGGCCAGGCAAATATGCTGGTAAGATCTAGCTAGTCCCACGATGCTTGTGGTAGCATGAGAGAATATTTATACCAGCCAGTACAGAATACATGATCAGATAAGACTGCCACATTCAGACTACCCCCTATCTATGAAGTGACCGGCAGGAGGCAATCCAGGGCAGATGCAGAGGCCTAGGCTTTTAGGTGTCCTGCAACAGGGGGCAGGTGTCTTATCCAGTGATGCTCAGGGGTTATTCCTGGCTCTGCACTAGGAATTACTACTGGCAGTGCTCAGGGGACCATATGGGATGCTGGGGATTAAACCCAAATCAACTGTGTTCAAAGCAAATGCCTGCTGAGCTATCATCACTCCAGGACCAATCCACGAACCCTTGCTTCTAGAACTGCAGATGAAAAATCAAGGGGGAGAGAGAACCCCAAGAGCGAGCATCAGAGGGCCAAGCTCAAGTTACTCCTGCGCTTACTCAGACATTCCCAGCCTCTGGTGAAAGCTGGGGAGATGTGGAGTTGGTTTCATGGAAACAGTGGCACCATGAGAACTTGTGGCAAGAGTGTTTTGTGGGTTTTATTGTTTGGTTCTTTTTGCTTTGGTTTGGGTATCTTTTGCTTGTGTGTTTGGTTGGTTGGTTGGTTGGAACTTTGCTTTTGTTTTTTGTCTGCCACAGCCAGCAGTGCTCAGGGTGTACTCCTGGCTCTGAGCTCATGGATCACTCCTGGTAGGCTTGAGGGACAAAATGGGGTGCAGGGGACCAAGCCCACGTTGGGCATGTGCAGGACAAGTGTTTTTTATCTGCTGTTCTCTCTCCGGCCTCGAGAGCTTTTAATGTAAAAGACCACACAGAGAGGGATTGGTTTTGCCAGATTTAATTGTTCTTGTTTTCACATTAGGGGGTGGCAAGCCCAGCAGTGCTGAGGGCTTATTTCTGACTCTGTGCTCAGGAATCACTCCTTACTGCCAGACGAGGGAGGAAGGGCTTGGGGATCCGGGGGCTTTGGGCAGCTGTTTCTGGCAGCTGCCTGAGAGGGGACTGAGAGCAGCAACCCTGTGAAGTACCTGGAGCAAAGGGAGAGCTGTCACCAGAGCACACAGGGAGCCAGCACCAGCCCCATTTGTCACCTGCCTGGAGTCCTGCATCAAAGCCACTGACTTCCGTGAGAACTGGAGCTTACCTCACTTAAGGGAAGAGGAAACTGAGGCTCCGAAGGCTTAAGTAAAAAATACAAGGCCACATGACTTTCTCCTTTATCTAATTCCAAGCATTTTTCCACATCTTCAGTTATAACTTAGGGTACACTAGGGCCCACCCCCCAGCCAGGTAGGCATCTTTGTTCCAGTCATGGATGCTACAGGAAATTTCATGGAACACACACACACACACACACACACTGCTGCCACAACACACACACACACACACACACGCCATATTCTCCATTCACCAATAGTCTAGGTCCCCTGAGTTTCACTTTCCTCTGACTCATTCTTAGTTGCTGTCTTGCTTTATGTTTTGTTGTGTTGTGTTAATTTTTGTATGGTGAGGCTGCAATGGCAGTGTTCAGAGCTTACTCCTAGCTCTGTGCTTAGGGGTCACTCTTGGCAGGGCTTAGGGGACCTTATGCAGTGATGCTGATGGAAGCAGGGACATCTTTGTTCAAGGCAAGCACCTTACCCTCTATACCATCTCTCTGGCCCTCACCCTTGTTTTAAAGTGGCTATAGAGGGGCCAGAGCGATAGAATAACAGTTTGGACTTTTTACCACAAATGCAACTGACCTAGGTTCAATACCTGGCATCCCATATGGTCCCCCCACACTCTGCCAGGAGTAATTCCTGAGTACATCATTTTCTAATAATAATAAATATTATAATAATAAATATTAATAATAATAAATAATAGTGGTAGTAGTATCACTGTTTTCCCATTCATCATCGATTTGCTCGAGCGGGCACCAGTAACATCTCCATATGTCCTGTCTCATGCAAGTAGAGCCCAAGGGCAGCTGCTTGCTCCAGGAACATAAAGAGCCTCAAACCATTCCATCAGGTCATGGGAATGAGGTCTATTCCCATGAATAGACCTCGTATTTGGCATGTTACTGTATTTGGCATGTCAAATACGACACGGTAGCTTGCCAGGCTCTGCCGCGGGTAGCATACTCTTGTAGTCATCTCTAAATCCAGCATTTATTGATGAACCACGAGGCCAAAATAGGCCGCACAAGCCGGGCTGTGATGGGCTGGTCTGCTGGGTGGAGTTTTGACGAGGGGGAAGTCCGGATGTGGAAAATGGAGGCCCTCATGGAGTGGGGGGTTGTCTGGCTTGTTGTAAGGCTATGCTGGGGTGGCGGGCCAGGGCTAGAACTCGCCATCCCTCACGTTCGCCTCATGAGCAGCTGGGCAGAGGGGAGAGCCAGTAGCAGCTCTTCCCCATGTCTGTGAGTCTCTGGATCAGCATACCTGGGCCGGATTTAAAAAAGACTGCTGCAGCGTGGATCTCGATGAGCTGGGCCGTGATAGGCTGGTCTGCTTGGTGGAGTTCTGATGAGGGGGAAGTCCGGATGTGGAAAATGGAGGTCCTCATGGAGTGGGGGGTCGTCTGGCTTGTTGCGAGGCTCTACTGGGGTGGTGGGCCAGGGCTAGAACCCGCCATCCCTCCTGGGCGCCTCGTGAGCAGCTGGGCACAGGGAGAGCCAGTAGCAGCTCTGCCCCATGTCTGTGAGTGGTAGTAGTAATAGTAATAAATACAATAGCTTCTGGAAGGGAAAAATTGCAAAATGGGGCAAGATCCATAATCAGAGTCATGTAGTCCTGGTTCATAAAAACTAGAAGGATTTTGAGAAAAGTACAGGAAGATTTGAGAAAAGTGCAGGAAAACAGAAAAAGTGGGTTTAAATTGGAGAAGCCCAGCTTGCACATCTGCTTTGCGGCCGTGTGGTTCATCAATAAATGCTCGAGATTAGAGGTGACTACAAGAGTATTCCACCCACACAGCAGAGCCTGGCAAGCTACCCATGTCGTATTTGACATGCCAAATACCAGTAACAATTATAGACCTCATTCCCAAGACCTGATGGAATGGTTTGAGGCTCTTTATGTTCCTGGAGCAAGCAGGTGCCCTTGGGCTCTATGCATGAGACGGGACATATGGAGATGTTACTGGTGCCCGCTCGAGCAAATTGATGATGAACGGGAAGACAGACAGACAGACAGAGCCAGTAGTAACACTGAGCATTGCTGAGTGTGACCCAAAAAAGCAAAAATATGCAAATAAAAATTTTTAAATAAAGTAGGTATAAAGTTGGCTTTTGATATATTTGATATATATTGATATAATTGATATAATTTGATATATTAGCCTCTTGTCTAATTCATACTTAACAAATTAGGGGGCACATGCAGAGGTGGTCAGCACTTTCTTCTGGCTCTGTGCTCAGGAATCACTCCTAGAAGAGCTTAGGGAACCATATGGAGAGCCGGGGATAGGACCCAGGTTGGCCCACATGCAAAGCAAGCACCGTCCGCTGTACTATCACTCCAGCCTCAGCACATGTTTGCTAACAGGTGCCTTCGAGCAGGAACAGTTCATGCTGGGCAAGGAGGGCAGCCACCACTTCATGACTCTTCCTCCTTCCTTGCTCAGCCCCTCCACCCACACCCCAAACAGAAAACCCAGCTCTTTCAGGAAGATCGCCTTGTTTACAGAATGGGAACCCCAAGAGGTGCGGATGTGGTCTCACAGGTTTCTGTTGGGCAACATGACTTCTTCCCAAGTCGGAAGTGACTGGATTTCTTCAGAGGTGCCTCCTCTCTTCCCTGGACAGCTGACTGCTAGTCCCCTGATTGAGGCTGGCTCAGAGAGAGGGCCAATGCCAGTCACTCACCTTCACATGCAGCCCAGCATGCAGAGGCAGTGAGACAGGGATCTGGGCAGTGTGCACCTTCTGGATGGACATTTAGGGGCTGAGAAACAGTACAGCCAGGGGAAGGCTGCATCCTGTTTGTGGACTCCCCAGGACTTACCTGAATAGGATTAGTATTATTATCCACTTTTTACAAAGTTGTTGATGGAAACTACCCTTAGACACCAAGTCTGTGGCCAGCAGAAGCCTGATTCCAACATCCACTCTTTAAAGAAAGAGGAAAGTTGGGACGAAGCCGTAATATACAGCAGGCAGGGTGTTTGCCTTGCACATGACCAACCCACTTCAATCCCTCGTACTCCCTATGGTCCCCTGAGCCTACCAGAAGAAATCTCTGAGCACATAGCCAGGAGTAAGCCCTGAGCACTACTGGGTGTGGCCCACCAGGGAGAGAGGAGAGAGAGAGAGAGAGAGAGAGAGAGAGAGAGAGAGAGAGAAGCTGTCACAAAGAAACTTCCTGAGTGGAATTATGCAAATCTAATGGGAAAAGTTGTGTTGAAGGTCAATGAGCAATAATAATAACATCAAAGCCTCAGCTAGCACCAACCAGCTCAAGAAATTCGCAGACAGGGATTTCAGTAATGCTACTGCGAGATATAACAACTACCTAAAGTTGACTCTTATTGATCTAAGTGTCAATAATTCCATTTGTCTTTATATTGTAACAAAGTATGAAGTAAATTTGTTTGTGCCTGCTAAGGAGTCAGGCTGAGGTGGTGGGTGGGAAACTGGGGACACTGGTGGCGAGATTGGTATTGGAATACTGGATGTCTGAAATAATAGTATTATGAACAATTTGGTAAATCATGGGGTAATGATAAAAATAATTTTAAAATATTTTCTGAACCTGAAACAGTTCTATATATTAGAGTACAAAACATTCAAGGAGCCAGAGTGATAGGACAACAGGGAGGGCATTTGCCTTACATGCAGCCAACCCAGATTCTATCCCCCGGCATCCCATATGGTCTCCCAAGCACCTCCAGGAGTAATTCCTGAGAGCAGAGCCAGGAGTAACCCCTGAGCAAGGCCGGGTGTGACCCAAAAAAGAGAAAAAAAGATCAAGATGAATTAAAATAGAAGCAAAATAATTAGAGAAAGATATCAGGTTTGTCAAGTGGAGAATTTGATTTGCTTAAAATGTCTCTGAACTGACCTACAGATTCATTATCAACCTAATCAAAAGTCCAGAGAACAGCATTGTATATATCTAATTGGTAAGCAGATTCTCTAATGGATCTGGAAATGCAATGAAAGCAACTGAGAGGAGCTAAGGTACCCAAGAGGAGAGCAGCTGGTCCAGATTAGAGCAGGATGCCGAAGGGTCTGGAAAAAAAAGTCTAGAAAGAAAAAGCAGAACCTGATGGATAATCTAGAGAATGGGAAAATACTGAAAAAGACATTTGGGATCTAATGGGGCGGAGAGGAACAAGAAAAATTCTATCATTAATTTTGGGGACAGCAAATCATGTATAAAGAAAGGAAACAATGGGACCAGAGTGATAGCACAGTGCATAGGGCGTTTGCCTTGCACTCGGTTGACCCGGGTTTGATCCCAGACATCCCATATGGTCCCCTGAGCACTGCCAGGAGTAATTCCTGAGTGCAGAGCCAGGAGGAACCCCCTGAGTATTTCCAGGTGTGACCCAAAAAAGCAAAAAAAAAGAAAGGAAGCAAAGAGATTTTTCCCAAGTGTAAATGACTTTTTATATTACCTTTCTGCGGCTTGCGGCCGCACGGTTCATCAATAAATGCTGGATTTTGAGATGACTACAAGAGTATGCTACCCGCACGGCAGAGCCTGGCAAGCTACCCGTGTCGTATTTGATATGCCAAATACCAGTAACAATTATAGCCCTCATTCCCATGACCTGATGGAATGGTTTGAGGCTCTTTATGTTCCTGGCTCAAGCAGGTGCCCTTGGGCTCTATGCATGAGACAGGACATATGGAGATGTTACTGGTGCCCGCTCGAGCAAATCGATGATGAACGGGAAGACAGTGATACAGTGATATAGTTATTATAATAATAAAAACATTGTATGCTGTTTTAATCAAAACCTGCACGAGAGAGTGGGGGAGACGGGGAGACAGTGTTTCCATTGGGGGCAGGGAGAGAGCTGTGGGAAACGTGCAGTTACAGTATTTTATATTCTCAGAAAGCAACTAGAAAGTCACCAGATGATATCTGAAACCGGGAGAGTTTGCTCGGGGACCTGGGCTAGCCCTTGAATGTCTGTTTCAGTCCCTTCTCTCTGCTTTCTTGCTTGTTTAATCCACTCTGGTGAAGCCTGTCTCTCTTGAACACTTATTTGCCATCTTTCTCTCCTCCCAGATCTTTCTAAGCAAGCTTTGTTTTGTAAAAACTACTTGTTTTTACCCCTGGGAGACGGGCCAGAGCAATAGTACCGCAGGTGGAGAGCTTGCCTTGCATGGCCAAGCCTGGTTCTATCCCCAGCACCATATACGGTTCCCTGAGCCCACCAGGACTAAGGCCTAAGTTCAGAGCCAGGATAAGTCCTGAGCACAGCCAGATGTGCCCCCCAAAACCAAAAAAGTAAATAATTTTTTTTTAATGGAAGAGGCATGAGATTTAAAACCTAGCAGAATTGACAGGATATTTTCAAGTGAGCGAATCAATTAAACAGTTGGAGAATTGGCAGTCATTGCATTTGCCTGCAGGAAATGAAGCCTGTGAGTGCCTGGTATCAGTTAAAAGCTTTATAAGGTTAGTCGGTTTATTTGCTTTACACATGAAATGTTTTGTTTTGAGTTTTGTTTTGTTTTGGTTTTTGGGGGGTCACACTCCGTGATGACTCCTGGCTCTGCACTCAGGAATTACTCCTGGTGGTGCTCAGGGAACCATATGGGATGCCGGGGATTAAACCCGGCTTGGCTGCATACAAACAACACAAACGCCCTACCTGCTATCTACTATCACTCTGGCCCCAAGCCTTTAAAAAAACAATATGGGCATTCCTCAAAAAAACTTGAAATTGAGCTTCCATATGGCACAGCAGTACCACTTCTGGGAATATACCCTAGGGGCTCAAAAACACACAGCAGAAACATCATCTACACGTCTATGTTCATTGCAGTACTATTCACAGTGGCCAGAATCTGGAAACAAGCTGAGAGTCCAAAAACAGATGACCGGATAAAGAAATTACAGTACATCTACACAATGTAATACTACACAACTGTTAGGGAAAATGCAGTCATGAGATTTGCTTCTAAATGGATGGACAAGGAGAGGATCATGCTGAGTGAAATGAGTCATAAGGAGAGGGACAGACATTGAATGATTACACTCATTTGTGGGATATAAAAAACCACAGTATGAATCTATTACCAAGGACAATAGATATGAGGGCCAGAAGGCCTGACCCATGGTTGGAAGCTTGTTGCAAGTGGGGGAAACAGGAAGAGGGCAATTAGGACAGAGAAGGGACCACTATCACAATGGCAATTGGAAATGACCATGCTGAACAAGAATTGAGTGCTAAAAAGTAGGTAAAGGGATACATGATAACCTTACCATATCTGTGCAGCAAACCATAATGACTGAAAAGAGAGAGAGATGGCATCCAGAGATACAGAGACAGAGAGCGAAGAAAAGAGTCTTCTTAGAGGCAGACTGGGGGTGGCAGTGGTGGAAGGAAGAAAACTGGGAACATTGGTAGTGGAAAATGTACACTGGTAAAGAGACAAGTGTTGGAACATTCTAGGACTGAATGTTTCCTAGTCATGGAAAACTTTGTAACTTTCTCTCACTCACTATGATTTAATTTTTTTTTCATTTTTTTTTCGTTTTTTTTCTTTTTTTTACACTATGATTTAATTTTTAAAAAATTAATAAACAGGGCTGGAGTGATAGTACAGTGGATAGAGAGTTTGCCTTACAGGCGGTCAACCCAGGTTTGGCCCCTGGCCTCCCATATAGTCCCCTGAGCACCACCAGGAGTAATTCCTGAGCACAGAGCCAGGACTAACCTCTGAGCATCATTAGATGTGACCCCCAAAACCCCCAAAATATTGACAACTTAGATTTTAAACAGGAGAGAGAGATAGAGAGACAGAGACAGAGAGATAAAGATAGATAGATAGATAGATAGATAGATAGATAGATAGATAGATAGATAGATAGATAGATAGATAGATAGATAGATAGATAGATAGATAGATAGATAGATAGATAGATAGATAGATAGATAGATGGATGGATAGATGGATGGATGGATGGATGGATGGATGGATGGATGGATGGATGGATGGATGGATGGATGGATGGATGGATGGATGGATGGATGGATGGATGGATGGATGGATGGACGGATGGAAGGACGGACGGACGGACCTGGAAGGACGGACGGACGGACAGACAGACAGACAGACACAGAGATAGATAGATAGATAGATAGATAGATAGATAGATAGATAGATAGATAGATAGATAGATAGATAGATAGATAGATAGATAGATAGATAGATAGATAGATAGATAGATAGATAGATAGATAGATAGATAGATAGATAGATAGATAGATAGATAGATAGATAGATAGATAGTAGATAGATAGATAGTAGATAGATAGTAGATAGATAGGTGGGATAGATGTGTGTTGCTGACCAAGAGGTCATTGTAAACTCCTATGAATAAAATTCAGGTTATCCATTAATATTTTTGTTGGAACCAGTAAGAGTGGGTCACTGGAGGGACATGGACACTGGTGAAGGGACTGATTTTGGAATATTGTCCACCTGAAATCCAGTCACAAATAACGTTATAACTCACAGTGATTCAATAAATGAAAAAGAAAAGAATAGGCCACTGGACAGGGACACTCTTGTGATGAGGGGTTTGGCTGGTCGGGAGGGGAAACAGTACATGTTGACATGACTTGGAAGTGGGAACATTTTGACTATGTCTGTACATCTTTTAAAAAAATTTGTCATGATGCTTATGACACCATGGCACCATTAAATATATATATAAATATATATTAAATAAAAATATATAAATATATTTAATATAGGTTGCTGAGCTCAGAGTGGGGGGGCTAGGGGATAGTTACACTAGCCAGTTGGGTGGTCACACATTCCTGTGGCCTCAGGAATCCCAGGCAACACGACCTCTGGAAACTCAGGACCTCACGACTACTAGTTGTCACTTGTTTTGAATCAGCGCACAGGACATGCATTCACAGCCCACGGCCATTCCCACGCCAGCGCTCTGGATTGCTTCCCTCCATTCCACCCCCATCCCTGACTCACTTCACCACTGACTCCCATCTTCTCCCTTAGATTCGCCCCCATCCCTGATCCCAGCCCCCTCTAGACCTTGGGCTCCTCCCCAACTGAAACGAAGAATGACCATTATCTAGAGATTGACGCACTGGTTTTTGATGCACTGGTTTTTGACGCACTTCTTTTTGGTATTTCCTTATCCCTTATTGCTTCAGTATCAAGAGCTTCCTGGCAGTTTTACAGAGTTGTCTTTTGATGTGTTTTTGTTTATTTTGACCTGGGCTCACATCATGATGTTTGAAAGTTACTCCCAGGGGTCCTTGTTCCCCCCCACTACCACTAGTAATGAGGTGCTGGGGATCAAACCTGGACCTCCTGCATGCAAAGCATAGGCTCCAGCCCTTCAAACCATCTCCACAGCCCATTTTACTAAGAATTCAAATGATTTATGTCTTGATCTAGACCCACGAAATGTAGACCGTGCATTATAACGCTGAGTGAAAAGCCAGGGAAATTGCTCCAGTCGTAGAACCCATATCCAGCATTTACAAAGTCTTGAATTCGATCCCTGGCACCATGTGCAACCCCCAGCACAGGGTGAGTGTTGGTGCCAAACACCACCAGAGTGCACTGAACAGAGTGTACTGCTGGGAAGGGCCCCAGGTCCCTGAGCCCCCAATGAGTGTGGCTTCCACTAAAAGTATCTGACTGAATAATGTCGCACTTGCTCCGAAAAGAGATCCGATTACTATAATCATCCCCTGTTTGAAACACTAGGGCCAGGGGCTGGATCCATAGTGCAGTGGGTAGGGTGTTTGCCTTACATGTGGTCCACCCAGGTTTGTGTTACAAGGTAAGGGTCCAATATCAGTCTTTTCCATGGGGGATATCTAGTTTTCCAGCACCATTTGCTGGGAAACTTTTTTCTTTTCTCCATTGGATAGTTTTAAATCATGTGACCTAGTTTTAAAACATGCAACCTAGTTGAAAATCATGTGACCACTTGCATCTAGGTTGATTTCTGGAGTCTTTGGCTCTGTCAAACTATGTTGAGCTCCTTACCTCAAGATCACAAAGTGGCCGCCTCAGCACCACCATCATATCTTACAGCCCGATTCAAAAACAAAAACCAAAGAGGTGTCTCACTTTATTTGATGAGGAGTCTGTGAGTGCCCTGGCCCCTCACAGACTTCCTCTTAAGTAATGAGGTACGGGAGCCTGTTGACACCTGCTTGTGAAAGCAGCTGATGACATTTTCTAGAATTCTGTGACTTGGCTGCTCACCACCTTGAAACCTCCTGGTGGGGAGCGTGTCCACCACAGAACTCCAGGAATGCAACAAATCAGGCCTTTCCCCAGGGAGAGTGGTATAGCAGGTCACCATGCCCTTGTCTGACTAGTCAGAACTGGACGGTGCAGCCACTCCCAGCCGAAAGGAGCTTTAGAGAGTGAGTTTCTGTCATTCTGGGCCACTCCCGAGGCTGGTGGGCAGGCGGGCAGGCGAGCACAGGCAGAGCTGGGGACCACGCATAGTGCTGACCACGAGTAGCTCCTTTAGCCATCACTTCAAGGGACAGCTGAAAAGATGTCTCAGAGGACAGTGCTGAGGGTTCGGTCTCAGGATGGGCAGAGCCGAGCTATGGGCGGAGTCCTTCCAGGTGAGTGGACAGGCAGTGGACAGGCATCCTCCACCATCCAGGGGCAGGTGAGGACACACCTCGCCACTCCCTGAAGCCACGGTGCCACAGAGACAATGTGGCTTGAGGCTTGCAGGGGTACTGGGGTCTGCCTGGGGAGCTTTGGGGCATCTTAGAAGGTGATTGAGGTATTTCCAGAGGAAGAGCCTGCAAAGGAAGGCCGGCTCTCCTTGGCCAGGTACTCCTTGCTGACCAGGCCATGGTGGGCCATGAGCCTGAGGAGGCCGTGCGCGGAACTTCTGGCCGATGAAGGCGTAGATGAAGGGGTTGAGGCAGCTGTGCAGGAAGCCCAGGATCTCAGTGGCGTCCAGGGCGTGGTCAATGTGGTTGCGCGCTCACAGGTCTCCCGGATGAGCCCAAGGCGCATCAGCGTGTCGGCCACCAGCACCAGGTTGTACGGCAGCCAGCAGAGCAGGAAGATGAGCACCACGGCGAAGATGACCCTCATGGCCCGTGCTTCTGCCCCATGTGGGCCTGGAAGAGTGTGCGCAGGGTGAGTCCGTAGCAGAAGAGCATGACCAGCAGGGGCAGGAGGAAGCCGAAGGTCTGGGGCAGGATTCGCATCACCAAACGCCACGTAGCGGTGTTGACACCAAGGTCCTCATAACATATGGGGCCAGAGTAGGGCGGCTTGTAGGCCTCCCGGAAGATGAATAAGGGCAGGGACAGGATCAGGGACAAGGTCCAGATGCCCAGGCAGATGAACTTGACCCAGTGCCTCTTCTGGGTGAGTGTGCGGGTGGCGTGCACGATGGCCAGGTAGCGGTCCACGCTGATGCAGGCCAGCAGGAGGATGCCGCTGTAGAAGTTGACTTCCTTCAGGAGGGAGACCAGCTTGCAAAGGGGGTGCCGAAGACCCACCCCTTGGTCTTGGAGGCGGCCCAGATGGGCAAGGTCAGGGCGAAGAGCAGGTCAGCCACGGCCAGGTTCAGCAGGTAGATGTCGGTGACTGAGCGGCTGATCCGGCTGCAGAGGATGACAAGGATCACCAGGGCATTGCCCAGCAGACTCAGCAGGAACACCAGGACGTAGGTGGCCACTACCGCCCCTTGTTGAGCAAATCATTCTCTACCTTACAGGGAGCCATGCCATCTGTGGGCGGTGTCCCGTAAGATAGGCGAAATCACTCCACAAGTCACTTGCATTCCATATGTCCTCCATGGAGAAAGTCATGCTCTGAGCTAGCTGCAACACAGAAAGCAAAGCTATGAGACCCGTCTCTCAGGTTCCATCCACCCTCCTGGAAGCATGGCCAGGCTCTCGTTGGTGTCCATGGGAGCTTGGCAACTGGACACTCTTTGACCTCCAGTTCTGACCTTTCTGAAGGTCAACTTCTGGGAGGTGTCTACCCTCCTTCACTCTGAGTCCTGGTCCAAGTACAGGGGCCCCCAGGAAGATGCCTCTATTGGGTGATTCCATTATTGCATCAAGCCCCGATCAGCCTGCGCTTCTCCCGCCTGCCTGTTTCGGGCACCAATAGGCAGACCAGGATGATCTATTTTTAAGTCACCAGGTCTTGGGGCCCCGCACAGCAGTGCTCAGGCCTTGTTCCAGGCTCTGTGCTCAGGGCTTACCTCCTGATGGGACTCAGGGGTGCCACGTCAGGGATCAAACCAGGGTCACTCTTATGCAAGGCAAGTGCCTTACTTGCAATTCAATCTCTCCAGCCTCGTGACCAAGGATGTTTTCTACATCCAGAGGAGGGTGGGTGTTAGCAATAGGGAAGGACAAGCCTTGTCTCGAACATTCCATTCTCTGTTATTACCCTTCCTCTTATCTCCCTGGTACTTCCCTAATGTTCTTAAAATCTACTGAGGGATGAAAAAGAATAACAAAGCATTACATTAAAGTATAATGTAAGCTCCCTCTCTAAAAGGAGCAGCAACTATTTTGGTCCTCTGTATCAAGGGAGCTGAAACATTTAAAAGAAGTCCCTGGCCTGATTCATCCTGGCTCCAAAATCGCCAGCCACAGAATTCAGCAGGTTCCAGACCATTTTTACAAAGCGTGTTCTCTGTCTTGGAGATTCACCCACATCTCAATCAAAGCAGACCCCTGGGCTTGTTTCCTCCCCTCTGAAGAATATCTCTCTCTTTCTCTCATTCTCTTTCCTTCTTACCCTCTCTTCCCTTTTCTCCCCTCTCCCTCTCTCCCTCATTCTCATCCCTCTCTCCCTCTCTCTCTGTTTCTCCCCCTCTCCTCTCTCTCTCTCCTCTCTCTTGCTCTCTCCTCTCTCCCGCTCTCTCCCTCTTTCTCTCCTCCTCTTTCTTCCTCTCTTGTCCCCCCTCCCATTCTCTCTCTCCCTCCCTCTCTCTTCCCCATCCTTGAAATTCTCCAAATAAAATTAGTACATTTTACTATTCACCTCCTGAAATTCTTTCAAAAGAAACAAAAACAAATGTGGAAGAAGCAAGCCAGGGGTCCTGAGTGATAGTACAGCAGGGAGGTCACTTGCCTTGCACATGGTCAACCCAGGTCTGATCCCCAGCATCCCATATAGTTCCCTGAAAACTGCTAGGAGCAATCCCTGAGTGTAGAACCAGGAGTAAGCCCTGAGCATTGCCAAGTATGCCAAAAAATTTAAAAATTAGAAGAAAAGAAGAAGGAGGAGGAGGGAGGACAAGGACAAGGACGAAGAGAACGAGGGAGGAGGAAGACGAGGAGGACAAGAGGAGGATGAGGACAAGGAGGACGAGCGAGGAGGAGGACAAGGAGGAGGAGGAGGACAAGGAGGGATGAGGAGGACAAGGAGGACGAGGAGGAGGAGGACAAGGAGGAGGAGGAGGAGGACAAAGGAGGATGAGGAGGACAAGGAGGATGAGGAGGACAAGGAGAAGGAGGAGGAGGACGAGGAGGATAAGGAGGAGGAAGAGGAGAAGGAGAAGGAGAAGAAGGAGGAGAAGAAGGAGAAGGAGGAAGAGGAGGAGAAGGAGGGGAGGAGGAGAGAAGGAGAAGGAGGCGGCAAGAGTATTATCTTCCTGTAAATCCCACTTCATACAACTAGGAAAATAGTTCACTGACTGTGGAAAAAGAGGGTGTCACTCTTTGCATGGACAGCCACCAAGGGTTCCCAAAAATCCACGGGGGTGGAAACAGTCTAGAAACTTTCTAGAAGTTCCCGAGTCTGGAACTCAGGATGTGCGGTCTCGCTTCTATCCTGATTCTGCCACAAATAAGACCTGTGTCCAGGGGTAGGGGTAGGGTCCCATCTTCTCCCCACAGATTTCTGTGGAAGCCAAAGAGGGCTGTGCGGACAGCCTCTAGCCACTGGTATTCTCACACTCAGATGAACACTCATTTTCCTAACACACCAAGTTAGTATTTGCCTTTTCACCGAAGACAGTCTTGGAACCAAGTGCCAAACATGACCACAAGCCCTTTCCCGGAGCGGTGAG
>JAJIBD010012117.1:0-15000 GCA_021461705.1 Cryptotis parvus
CCATCCCATCTGATTTTTGAAGCAGTGGCAAATGAGACAGTGTCCCTACTCTGGATCATCGAGGAGTTCAGAACTCGGAATTCCTTCTCTCACTTGAGTGAGACGTGATAATCCAAGCATAGCTCTTTCTATTCCTCTTTGGGAGACCCGAATAGTGTTCTCATCCTGCTTTCACAGGGTCTACTATCCACCACGGTAGAGACTGGCAAGCTGTCTGATGTGTATTTGATATGTCAAAATCAATAATAACAAATTAGGATAAACAAGTCAAATTATATTACTCTGTGTAGTGATGTTGAATTGCATGTGTATAGTTGGTATGAACTTGAATTGATTATTGCTATTACTTTATCAACTATATAAGCTGAAAATATATTGTGTCTGTTCCTGGTTATATTTTTCTTAAAATATGGAGTAATGCTGAAAATAAGCAGAAAAATACAATTGAATTTAACTTTCGTTTGGTACTTTTACACTTTAACAAGCAACCCATGGAGCTGCCAGCCCCCTGACCAAGTCCAACATTACTCCAAGGGTTTGCTCACACGTGTCGGGAGGGGCCACGCTGGCCGGACTTGGAGCGGAGATTTTTGGCTCCTCCACCCTTTCCTCCACCTCCATGCCAGCTACCCAGGAAGAGAGAGCCCACGCCAGACCCACAGCTCTGTCGGCAGGCGGCCACTGTGCAGCTGCGCAACATTCTTAGATAGTACTGATTTTAGGATCAGGTCCTTCCCAGATCTTTCACATTTATACACTGTATACAGTTCTATCCAGGTTCTAACTGATACCCGCCATCCCAGTAAGCCTAGCAGTAAGTCAGAGCAACCCACACATCAAGAGGTCAGTCATTCTCAATATTCAGACTCCATAGTACCTCAGAGCTCCACCCTAGAGAAAATCTGATCTTTCCCCTTTAAGTTTCATCAGTAAATGCTTGAGATGAGAGCCTTCTACTGAGAGTATACCACCTACATGGCAGAGCCTGGCAAGCTACCCGTGTTTTATTTGATATGCCAAAAACTAGTAACAATTATGGGCCTCAATTCCATGACCTGAAGAATGGTTTGAGGCTCTTCCTGTCCCTGAGCAAGCAGATGCCCTTGGGCTACACTTGCTTGCGACTGGACTTATGGAGATGTTACTGGTGCCTGCTCGAGCAAATTGATGAACAATGGGGAAGACAGTGATAGTGATACCTTTACTTTGCGAATCATCATTTCTCCATGAAATAAAATTCCTCAGAATCTTTTTTCTTCCTAGAAAGTTTCTACAAGTACATTTAATTAAAGAAATCACATTTCTTTGTTCAGAGACAGAAAATAGGTTATATTGTGATTGCCAGTGTTTTTTGTTGTTTAATAAAGGGGAATTATACAGCTTCTGGCTGACAAGGATGTCACAATTATTTGTAGTTAAGACACACTGGCAGAGTATTGCACAGAGGATAAAGTAGAGGATGTTCAGTATCACATTGGATTAAAGCTCTTGCTCTGTCAGTGAATAATTATGTGACATTGGACAAGTTATTTATTTTCTGTGTGAACCTTTATTTTATGTCTATAAATAGAAATGATGTAGCTATTTGGTTGTTTGGAAGATTAGTTAGAATACACTGTTAATATTATCATATATGTTAATTATTGCCAGGCAGAGCCATCTTGCCTTAGATGGTAGAAATTTGGGGCTCTTCCTACCTCATGTTCAGGAGTGACTCTTTGCGGTGCTTGGGGGCCATATGCAGACCTGGAGATCAAACCTGAGTTATCATATGCAAGACAAAATTTTCCCTTCTGTACTATCTCTCTGACTCAGAAATTATTTCTTATTTTACTTTGAAAGGTAAAAATTTCACAATAAACCATAACTGGATTGTATTCCAGACTTTGGAACTGTTGCTGTAAGACGGAAGCTTGAAATGGGAAAGGATAGCTCAACACCCATATACGAGGTCTGCATGAGGCCCAGTTATAAGATATTTGGGTACTATGGTCATACAGAACATCCGCTATGGATCTACAGAATGTTTCATATCTGGCTTTGGGCCTAATTTTATCAACAGCATCTTAGAACTATACATCTCTCTGGCAAGTTGATTATTTCTTTGTTGTCTTTTTATGTAAAAATTCAGTAGAGCATACGTTTTGTCTTGTTAGCTATGGAACTATTTTTTTTTCTTTTTGTTTTTTGGATCACACCCAGCAATGCTAAGGGGTTATTCCTGACTCTGCACTCAGGAATTACTCCTGGTGGTGCTTAGGGAACCATATGGGATGCCGGGGATCAAACCGACTTGGCCATGTGCAAGGCAAATGCCCTCCTTGCTGTGCTATCACCTCCGATCCCCGTTGGAACTTTTTTTTTTTTTTAATAGTACTTACCAGGAGTCACTCTAGTGTTCTCACATGTGCTTGCTAGTCATCACTTCTTTAGTTGTGATGCTCACACTCACCCTGAACTCTGTGCTGGAGATTGTATTCTCTGTTGCATGCCCAGGGGTCTCCGACAGCGAGGTACTGGGGACTCCACGGGCAATGTGGGCATCACTAGGGATTGAATAGACACCGCATGCTCCGCAAGGCTGGTGCTTTTAGCCACTGAACCGTCCCCCGGTACTGATTTTCTTTTTCAGATAACTCTGTAAAGAAAGTAATTACACATTTTGATTTTCTAATTAGTGTGATACTTCATTTACTTTAGTTAAAAAATCACCTTTTGGATCAGGGAGATAACATAGGGTTAGTGAACAGATGCTTGAGCCACACTCTGACACCATGGGGCCTGAGCAGCTCTGCGAGCTTGGATCCTTGCATTGAACCACTAGGCCCTTCCACCTCCCTTAGCAACAACAGCAACAACAAAATCACTTCTTTTTTGTACTGCTATAAGTACACAATAGAAAATCCAGGATATTTATTTTATTTTTTATGTTCTCATTTTTATATGGCACTTTTATAGGACACTTAGGGTATAAAATTTAATCTATTTAATCCTTTTTTATAAAGACTTGATCTTTCAAAAATTATTTATTTTGCCATCTATTTATACTTTCTTTGACCTGCTCTGAGGAAAAGACTGTGGCTAGAAGTTGTTAGTGACTTCTTCTTTCCTGTTCTTACCAGTGTTTTCTGTCATTACTATAGCCATTTGTTTTCCCACTCATCAGTAAGCGTACCATACTTTTGGATCAGACTTGTATATCAGGTACCATGTGAAGCCCTGAGGACAGTCATTAAGAAGATGGCAACTACCTATCCATTGAATCTTTGCGGATTGCTATGCATAGCTGGCATTCGATGGTGTATTGTAATGTTCTTTTTATTCTTTCAGCCAGTATTTAGTAAGCACCTTCCTTGTGTCAAGCAGTGCTCATACCACTCCTGAACAACACTGTTAAAGTCACTGTTCAAACAATTACTAAGCTCTTATATTCTAGTTCGTGGAGGGGATGCAGATAAGGGAGGCTTCAGATAGGAAATAGATAAATAAACCATGGAACCAGAAAATATCAGTAAGTGATTAAAATAGTATCATTAGTTTACCCAAAACACCTTAGGAAACAGTCTGATATTAAAAGTTTCTATGAGGATGCTTTATTTGGGTACATGTCCCAAGAAGTATAAAAAGAGGGAAGAAGGGAAGAGCGACTGCTAATTTTATTGGCTTCATTGCTAAACTGGTCACAGATTTCTACCTTATAAGATGTCCACCTTATATAATGTGACATGAAGTTCCTGCTTTTCAGAGCAGCATATAAAAGGTGTGGAAGAGACAGGATCTCTGACCACCTGTTTTTATGCCATCTTCAGCCTCTACTAAGAGCCCTCTCAGTTCCTGTAGGTTGTCTTTGTTAAAATTCAACATAGCATGTAGGTCAATGCGTCATGTTCTTTCGTGCCGCTAGTCACTGTCTGGGAGGCTAGTTTGTTTCTGAAGGTTACAGTGGTGTCAGTGATCAGGGTGTGATGACTGGAGAAACTGCAGTGAATGGTTACCAGGGCCTCGCCTGTAGTGAAGTTAGTCTGTGGTGAGGAGATAAGTTGGTAAGGAATATAGTTGGAGCTCAAGTCCTGCATCAGGAGCACAAATTATACCAGGAGGAGTTGGCTGTACCATGACTGGGAGGATGACCATAGTGGGCCTCGCTGAGGAGAATATATGGTCCAGAAAGATAGGGTCAGTCTAGCAGTGCTGCAGGAAGAGGGACTAGAAGAGCAAAGGATTAAATGAATGAACAGGAAGTGTTTGTGAATGTGCAATTGTAACAAGTCAGGAGAGGCTGGAAGGGGACTGAGCTCTGAGAACAGGCCAGGGATAAGCATGTGCGACTGGCAGACCAACTGGATGAATTGGTAATTTATTCTAAATTGGCTTGCAAGTTTTTGGAGTATCTTAAAATAGGTTAATTTATATCTCAGGAGGATCTTGGTGGCTCTGTGTTACGGCACAGAAACAGGGAGACTAGTGAGTTCTCTTAGAGCCACATTAAAATGGGAATATAACGGGCATTTCAGTATTGACTCACATATTAACATCAACTTTCTATATGAGCAGTTTTTGTTCAGCTTAAAATCGTTGCTCTAATTTATTGAAAAGTGTGATGATGTTAATGCTTGTCCAGTTCAGTGTATTAATAATCTCATAGTAAATGCTAAATAACTCAAGTTCCTTCAGGGCCTCTCTCTCTCTCTCTCTCTCTCTCTCTCTCTGTGTGTGTGTGTGTGTGTGTGTGTGTGTATGCATTGACAGGTATTGAACCCAGGGCTTCACATATGCAAGTCATAAACTCTACCACTGGGTTGCATCCCCAACACCACAGTGATACAGTTTTAAAGCTGCTAGCCTTCTGTCTGGCAACTCCATTCTTCAGTTCATAAATCCAACCATGTTCCTTTCTCTTTGACAACCAGCAAAACTCATGTGGAATATAACTTTGTGATTGGCATCCAAATATTAAAGCAAGGCAGATAACCAGGTTTTGACATACTGTTATTTTATTTTCCACACCATTGACTAACCCTGACACTGAGTCTAAACCTTACTGATTGCTAGGCAGAGTTTTAGAAGCTAGTGCTTCATAGTGAATGATGCATAATATTACAAAAATGAGTCTTTCTTCATTGATTCTTACTCTAGATCTTTTTGTTTGTTTATATTTCTTTTGTTTTTTTTGTTTACCTGGCTGAGTACTTGGTGGTACTCTGGGAACCATCTCATGCTGGAGATTGAACCTGGGCCTCTGGAACTCAAAGCATGTGCTCAAGCCATTGGTTCCATCTACCCAAAACCTTATCTAGATCTTAATTGTGAATTCAGCATTGTTATTTATTATTTCACTTAGATGGCAATTGATCACAATTTTTATTTTGATAGATAAAAATCAATTAGCTGCTTGAAACAAAACAAACCCAGTAAATAAAAAGCGTGAAAATGATAGAAAAATGAATATAAATGGAAGCAGAAGTTTCAAAAATGGACAGAAACCAGAAGTGAGGCTCATAACACCTTTTTTTTTGTTTTTGTTTTTGTTTTTTGAGTCACTCCAGATGGAAAATCCAAGGAAGTCCACCGGAGAGTCTGAATCTTACTGATCAATGCTCTGTACTCTTAAGAAATAACATTCCCTTGGCTTCATAGGGTGGATACTGAGAACTAACTACCCCTGAATAATCCTGCTTTTGCTGGGGAAATAGTACCTAAATTATACTTAAATTGAAGGAGAGTTTAAGTTATGGATAATTTTAGAAGTTAAATAAAAAACAAAGTAAATCAGAGAATATTTTGTTCGAATATCTGGGTTAGTGGCAAGCATTTTATCTTTAACTGATATTTCTTAAGAAAAGGAGTAGGAACAGAGAGATGGCATCAGAGACTAAATGCATGCTTTGCATGTGGGAGGCCCGATTTCTGTCCCTAACACTGAATGTTTCCTTTTAACACCAAAAAGCAAATCTTGAGTATAGAGCCAAAAATAGCCGCCTGAACACCACCAGGTGTGATAAAAAAAAACACAACAAAAGATGAATAAATATTTGTGATGATCTCAAAAATAGCTTACTATGTGGTGATTTTTCTCCAAAAGAGGCTGAGTTTCTTTAGCCACATACCACATATATCATATATAGCAGCTTTAAAGAAGTATAACCTTTAAAAAGTAAATATTGACAGCTTGTCAATAAAAATTGACAGCTTTATAGCAGATTGATAGTGCTAGAGATAAGGTGCTTTACCTTGCATGTGACCAGATGTGTGGGGCTCCCCTGGGATTAGCACCTAAAAGCTGGTTTTTAACTTTGGTTACACCTGCCCTGTCCCCAAGAAAAGTGGCTGGCTTTTGGGCCAGCTAGTGCTGCACCATAGCATGACTAAAACCCAATCATGAACAGCTTTGAAAATGTCTGTCTCATGGTGTTATAATAAAGTAAAAACAAAACAAAAAGCCTTTGGATTATTTGTACTGGACTCTTATTTGTGAGTTATTGAAAATATATTATTTATGATTCAAAACATACAGAAATATACAATAGTTTTGACCATATGATAATAGTATATTTTATAACTATCTAAACTGATATGGCACAGAAAATCACATCATAAAAGGTAAAATTAATCAAAATCCGTATAAAAATTGCATTGTAAAATTCATGGTGTGCAATTTAAGAAGGCTGTCATTTATTTTTTATTTTTTTTCATTATATTTGATTTTTATTATACCACCGTGAAACATACAATTACAAAGGTGTTCATAATTGGTCTTGGTAATACAGTATCCAGCACCCACCCCTCCACCAGTGCCCCATTTCCACCACCAACGCACCCCCCCCCCCCCCCCCCCCACCCGCCTTAACAGCAGGTACCCCGTTTCCTCTCTCTCTCTCTCATCTCTCTCTGTCTCTGCATCTCTCTCCCCTCTTATTTTACACATTGTGGCTAGCCCGCAGATAGTTAGAGTTAATCACTTAAGTCTCTTTGTGTATATTCAGTGGTGAGTTTTAATCTGCCATTACAATTTCCCATATTTATTAAAAACACTGGTATCTATATCCTATTAATGAATGCAGTCATTCTATATCTGTCCTTTTGAAAGCTGTCATTTTAAAGCATATTTAGACATACACGTTGCACGTTAGTGAAATATTCAAAGTTATGTGTTTTATAACTTTAAGTTTGATCAATTTTCTTTTGACTGCCACCCTCAGCTCTCTAAAATGGTGTATGTTTGTATATGTGTGTATGTACATGTATGTGTCTATATGTGGGAGAATGGAGAAATCTTGTAGAATTGGTTATAGTAATTTCCTATTGTTAGCAAGGTTAACAGCTCTTAATAGTTCTTGAGAAGAGAAACTGTCTTTGGTATATAACCAAGCTCAGTAAGCTCAATTTTGTTCAATTTTTCTGTATTCTTATCTACTGTCTGTCAACTAAATAGTACCTACAGACAAAGTTGAAAACTTACAATCCAGAAAAAAGTTTTAAGTTGATGAAATGGAGGCTATAAAAGATTAAATGTTGAAGTTTTAAATTTCTTAAGTATTAGATTGTAATAAGCTATCGTCTATGAGTTTTTACACTTATATTCATTGTAAAATTCTTTGTTAAACACAGTGCAAGAGGGATCCTGATTTTTCTAAACCTGTGTGAATGAACATCATGTAACGTTGTACACTGAATTATTGAGCTTGTGACAAATTCTTCTTTATTTTATTATATGTCCCTTAGTAAAGTAACTTTGCTTTCCAAAGCTTTTAATATATAAACAAAGTGTTTATCCAAATTTAAAATTCTTTTTAAATCAGTGTAATTTTGAAAGTCATCTGCCTCTACCCTTTAGGCATTGAGATATAAGCTTCACAATTATGTTTTTCCCTTTGGGGATTGAGTAATATGGAAAATTTGACAGGTTACATTCCAGGTCTCTTCCAGTTCAATTTATGATTATATTACTATGTACATAATTTCTTTGGCATTTTGTCACTTAGTACTGGGTATGTGTGACTGGGAAAAGTTGTTTTTTAGAACTGTTTTATGGTCTACTTTATACTATTGTTAGGAATAGTCAAAGCAAATACAAAAAATGTATTTTCAGCTTAATCCCATTAATTTAGCAATAAATTATATTTTCAGGAAATGTCTTTTGTCATTTAAAAACTAAATTTATAATTCCTGGCACCCATTCTCATAATTAAAATAATCATAGAATTTTCGGCTACACTGATAATTCTTTTCAAAGGATATTAAGAAAAAACATAGTTGATAGACTTAGAACATCTTATCCTGAATTTGAAGTTTAGATAATAGGGAAAATATATATAATTAAAGGGATTATTATTAAGAAGCACAATACAGATTTATAATTATATTATTTATATGCATTTCTAAGCTAGTGTATACTTTTTTCTTGATGGATGGAAATCTGTCATTCTGACCATGAATTTTTCATTCAATCACTTGTTTTCTCTTTTATCAATTACTCTTTGTAATGTATTATATAAAGTGAAATATGCCAAATGAATTTTCACAGATGAATGAGTCTTTTGAAATATCTTGAGTCTTCAACTATATCTATTTAGAATGATTATTAGATCAGTTAAAATGTCTCTACACTTACCTTGGTGGGCTACAATTTGTCCATGCTATACAGGAAACTTGCTTGAGTGAAAGAAAACTTTTCCTAAAACAATCCTTTTTTCTAAAACAATCTTGATTTAAACTTATTCTGATAGTTACTAACACTCCGTGCCAAGTCTTTCAACCACTTTTCTTTGAAGCAACATGTGATCGCACTTGGAAGGCCCTGGTGAATGGGTAGGCATGTGACTAGTTCTAGTTAGTGCTGTTAATGGGAGCAAAAACTCAAAACATTTGCTTTTAGAGTGGTACATTTGCCTTCCTGTTTTAGAGCCATCAGGGTTTTCTTTTCCTTTGCCACAGTGATTGGTAGGGGCTTCATTATTTTAGGCTCTGGAGTGAAGGAGATAATATATTCAGTCTACCTTCAGTGCTCAAGTAGTCTCAAAGAGAAATAAATCCAGTTGTTGTAAACCAGTTTAGCATAGCCTATGGGCCAAATCCAGTCTTCAGCCTGTTTTTTGTAAGTAATATTATTTTTTAAAGAAACACAACAATGTTTATATTAGGCAAAAGCAAAGAAAATATGAATAAAGCACAAATTTTAGTTAATGATGATGTATCAGTATTAGGTTTTTACTTGTAACAAATATACCTTACTAGTATAAGAAGTACTATAGTAAAGGAAACTGTTCAAACTATTTGGAAGCTATGTTCTATGTAAGACTGTCGCACGGTCTTAGCTTAGTACTGGGTGTTAGGATCAGGTCCATCCCAGGATCTTTCACATTTATATACTTTTTACAATTCTAGGCAGGTTCTAGCCATGGCCCGTTATCCCAGTGAGCCTAGCAAGAAGCTAGAGGAACCCCCACACCATGAGGTCAGTCATTCTCAACATCCAGACTCCACAGCTCCTCAGAGCTCCACCCAAGGGAAAAACTGGTCTTTCCCGTTGAGTTTCATCAGTAAATGCTCGAGATGAGAGCCTTCAACTGAGAGTATACCACCTACATAGCATAGCCTGGCAAGCTACCCATATTATTATTAATATATGCCAAAAAACAGTAGCAATTATGGACCTCATTCCCATGACCTGAAGGAATGGTTTGAGACTCTTCCTGTTCCTGAAGCAAGCAGATGACCTTGGGCTACACTTGCTTGCAACAGGACGTATGGAGAAGTTACTGGTGCCTGCTCGAGCAAATCAATGAACAATGGGAAGACAAGTGATATATACAAGTGAATATACAAGTGATATATACAAGTGAATATGTTCTATAAGATTTGCTATATACAAATGAGCATTAAAATTTTTTAAGCCGACTTAGGAAGGTAATGAACAGAGTTGGAGCACATATGTTTAAGCCCTGAGTTTGATCCATGCCTCTCATGGACTCCTCTTCTCAGAACTGCTGGGGAAGGCCCTGGCAGACCTAAATGATATTTGGCCTTGAAGGTCTCTGAGTACAGGAGTACATACATAGTTTATGTACTGCATGAACAAAGCCAACTTATATAGGTAACTTATGAAACTTTTAATCACTATCACTATCACTATCTTCCCGTTCATCATCGATTTGCTCTGCGGGCACCAGTAACATCTCCATATGACCTGTCCCATGCAAGTAGAGCCCAAGGGCACCTGCTTGCTCCAGGAACATAAAGAGCCTCAAACCATTCCATCAGGTCATGGGAATGAGGTCTATAATTATTACTGGTATCTGGCATATCAAATACAACACGGGTAGCTTGCCAGGCTCTGCCGGTGGGTAGCATACTCTTGTAGTCATCTCAAATCCAGCATTTATTGATGAACCACACTGCTGCAAGCAGCCACGTGAGCCAGGCTGTGATAGGCTGGTCTGCTGGGTGGAGTTCTGACGAGGAAGTCCGGATGTGGAAAATGGAGGTCCTCATGGAGTGGGGGGGGGGGGTCGTCTGGCTTGTTTTAATAAGTAGAAATATCATGAAATATCATGTCCTCTTTTAGGGAAAACTCCAGTCTTTTATTTGCATGTATTGTTTTCTTTACTGGCCCCAGCAGAGCCCTCACAAGAAGCCAGACGACCCCCACTCCATGAGAGCTGCCATTTTTCACATCCAGACTCCCTCTCTCATCAGAACTCCACCCAGCAGAAGAGCCCAGCAGTTCATCAATAAATGCTGCAGATTAGAGGTAACTACAAGGGCATGCCACCCGCATGGCAGAGCCTGGCAAGCTCCCCATGCCGTATTTGATATGCCAAATACCAGTAACAATTATAGACCTCATTCCCATGACCTGATGGAATGGTTTGAGGCTCTTTATGTTTCTGGAGCAAGCAGATGCCCTTGGACTCTACTAGCATGAGACAGGACATATGGAGATGTTCCTGGTGCCCGCTCAAGCAAATCGATGATGAACAGGAAGACAGTGATACAATGATTATTTTCTTAAACTTCAAATAATTGTAGGTTTTGAAAAAATTATCTTTCCTCAGAAAATGTTTATTCCTCCGTTTCTTTGGTCAGTTGTTCAAGTCTTCTTGTTACTTTATATTATTCACTGAAGCAAGACTCAATTAAAATACATCTATTAAATAAAGGCATGATCTAAAGATACATGTCCTATGTCTCATGAAAAGAAAGAAGATCAACACTCCCGTTCATAAGGATAGAAAAGGTTTCAGCCTGAAATACACATATGATTAAGATGCTGCCACCTACTTTGTTTTATGAACATTTTTGGAATGCAATACCCATAAACCCTATCATAACAGTATTATAAATCTCAGTATTAAAGAAGGAACACATATATATGCATATATACATACATATACATATACAAACATGTATATGTGTGTACTAATGAAAAAATTAAAGTAATCACCATTAGGAAAGCTATGAACTTATGAAATCTAAGAACAATTCTTATTACCATGGATGTTTGCTTATTTAAAGTCTCCGATATGTCTTGTATCCTTAAGTCCAGATGAGAATTTCTAAGCATTCCTTTTGTGTTTGAATCACAGGTGGTGATGCTCAATAGCTCGTTAATTCTGGCACTGCACTAGGAATTACTCCTGGTAATTCTGAAGGAACCATATGGAATGCTGGGGATCAGATTTGGATTGACCACATGCAAGGAAAACAACCTACCTGCTGTACTATTCAGCCCCTAAGCATATTTCTTTTGGTTAAGTGTTTTGGGTTACATGTCTGTGCTCAGGACCTCCTCCTGGCTCTGTGCTCAAGGATCACTTCTGGTGGGATTCTGGGGAACATATATAGTGTCTGGGATAGAAAACAGGTCAAAACTCAAACTCCATACCAGCTGTACTCTCTCAGTTTCTGTAGGCATATTTCTTACTATAATGTTTAGAAAATAAACATTGTTATTACTGTTTATTTTCTAAACATAATAGTAAGATTATAGACTGTGGAAAGATAGGTCTACAGCTGAATCTCAACAAAACAATGTTCATGAAAAATGAACTAGTTCCAGAGACCCCATTCACTCTCAATGGAACAAACATCTCTGAATGCAGCAGTTATGTGTACCTAGGTCAAGAAGTCAACATGATGAATGACCTAAAACCTGCGCTGCACAGGAGGAAGAGAGCGGCATGGAATGCCTTCAAGAGCATTGAAGAAATAGCTAAAAAGGACAAAGAACCTCTGGTTCCAGGCATATCTCTTCTACTCCACCGTTCTCCCTGCATTAACATATGCCTCAGAGACCTGGGCCCGATGAAAGCAAGATGAGAACACTATTTGGGTCTCTCAAAGAGGAATTGAAAGAGCTATGCTTTGAATATCACTCTTCACTCAAGTGAGAGAAGGAATCTGGAGTTCTGACCTCCGTCAACGATACAGAGTCAGGGATGCTGTCTCATTTGCCAAGGCATCGAAAGTCAAATGGGCTGGACATGTAATGCAATTTGGAGACAATCTCTGGACTAGAGCCATTGCCGACTGGATCCCACGGGACATCAAAAGATCACGTGGCCGCCCAGCTACAAGAAGGTCAGACTTCTTCATCAAGACCCTGAATGGGGGCCAGAGCGATAGTCCAGTGGATAGGGCGTTTGCCTTGCACGCGGCTGACCCGGGTTCGATCCCCAGCATCCTATATGGTCCCCCAAGCACCGCGAGGATTAATCCTGAGTGAAGAGCCAGGATTAACCCCTGAGCATCGCCAGTGACGACACGACAGATCCACGATCTTCCTAATCGCTGGCGGCACTAATATCTCAATCCGAACGCCCGGGCACGCTTCAGACAGAGCCTCAAACCAATAAGATCAATATAATTGTTACTGGCTTTGATATCAAATAAACACTCTTGCCGTCGGGAGGCTACTCTATAAACACCTCCAAATAAAGCCTTTTGAACCCGCAGCGGCCGCTACCGGGCTGTGATGGGCTTCGGCTGGGTGGAGTTCTGATGAGAGGGAGTCCAAGGGAAAATGGCGCGCCTGGAGTGGGTGGGGTCGCCTGGTTGTTGAGGTTCTGCCGGGTTGGCCAGGCTGAACCCACCGCCCCCGACTGCCTCAGACGGCTGGGCCAGGGAGAGCAAGAACCGCCGCCCCTGTCTGGAGTCTCTGGACCAGCATACCTGGGCCGATTGAGAAGAAACTGCTCCAGGGTGGTCGTGATCCGGGCGGATGGCTGGCGGCTGGGTGGAGTTCTGATGAGAGGGAGGTGTGACACAAAAAAGAAAAAAAAAAAGACCCTAATCAAACGATTTGAGACTTTCTCGTATTCCTGAAGCAAGAAGATACCATTGGGCTACACTGGCATGTGAGAGGGTCAAATGGAAACGTTACTGGTGCCCGCTCAAGTAAATCGACGAATAATGGGCTATCAAGTGATCAAGTGATGTTTAGAAAAATGTAGCATCTCCCTTCACATAAAGTAGATTACCAAATATACACTGATCAGGTAAGTGCAATATATATTAGTCTGTTTTCTTTTCTGTTCTTTAATGTATGTGTGGTTTGTATACTTTATACTATTTAAGATCATTTTAGCTTAGTTTAATGTTTTAAAGGTCTTGTGAGCAAATTTAATTTTTTTTAAAAATATGTAATTTTTAAGAACACTAGTGCACATATTTAAGCTATACTAATTATACCCCCAAATATGAAATCTTTAGAATTTGCATTGCATGGAATAAAAAGAATTCAAAGCATACTTCCATGTATATACGTTGATTGGTACTCTAATAAGTCACTTGATCAGTTGATCACTTGAATCCCATTATTCATCGATTTGCTCGAGCGGGTGCCAGTAACATTTCCATTGGACCCTGTGTGTGCCAATGTAGCCCGATGGCATCTGATTGCTTCAGGAATATGAAGATCCTCAAGCCATTCCTCAGGGTTTTGACAAAGAAGTCTGACCATCTTGTAGGTGGGGCGGCCACATGATCTTTTGACATCTCGTGGGATTCAGTCAGTAATGGCTTTAGTCCAGTGATCGTCTCCAAATCCCATTACATGTCCAGCCCATTTGATTTTCGATGCCTTGGCAAATGAGACATTGTCCCTGATTCTGGAATAGCGACAGAGGTCGGAACTCTGGATTCCTTCTCTCACTTGAGTGAGGCGTGATATTCCAATCATAGCTCTTTCGATTCCTCTGTGGGAGACCCAAATAGCATTCTCATCCTGCTTTTGTAGGGCCCAGGTCTCTGAGGCATATGTTAATGCAGGGAGAATGGTGGAGTCGAATAGATGTGCCTGGAGCCGGAGGTTTTTTGTTCTTTTAGCTATTTCTTCTATGCTTTTTGAAGGCATTCCATGCCGCTCTTTTCTTCCTGTGCAGCTCAGGTTTTAGGTCGTTTCATCATGTTGACTTCTCGACCTAGGTACACATAACTGCTGCATTCAGAGATGTCTGTTCCATTGAGAGTGAATGGGGCCTCTGGAACTAGTTCATTTTTCATGAACATAGTTTTCTTGAGATTCAGCTGTAGACCGATCTTTCCACATTCTTGGTCGAAGTCAGCCAGCATTTGTGCCACTTGGCTAATATTTGGTGTTATTAGAACAATGTCATCAGCGAAGCAGAGGTGGTATAGTTTCCGACCGTCTATCTTCACTCCCATTCCTTCCAAATCTAATTGTCGCATGATGTTCTCAAGGGTGGAGCTGAAGAGTTTTGGTGAAATGGTATCAACTCATAGAATAAGCAAATTGCCTTTATATGTCTCCTATGCCTTAGAGTCCTGATAAAAATACTTCTTGAAAATAGTATTGTCTTAAGTTTGGTTCCTAAATTGGCTCAAAGCAATACACAACACTGGTTGGCAGTAAATGCATATAAAATATTTTTAATTTTTTTGTTTAGTAAGGGCACTGTGAACCAAATAAAGTTAGGGACCTCTGCTTTTAAGAGGTAGAAAATGGTGAGAATTGTTTGGACTCAGTAGTTGGCAGAGTCA
>JAJIBD010012117.1:17500-48951 GCA_021461705.1 Cryptotis parvus
AGAGAGAATCTGAGGACATTGGTGGTGGGAAATGTGCACTGGTGGAGGGATGGGTGCTGCGACATTGTATGACGGAACCCAATCATTAACAGCTTTGTAAATGTCTGTTGTACGGTGTTACAATAAAAATAAATAAATAGATTTTTTGAAAAAGGTTTCACAAAGCCTGTTACAATAAATCTTCCTGGACTTAACTATTCTTTTGTTAGTCTTAAATTTGCTAAATCCTGAATAATATGGTAGCACCTGCTGATAGATTCAAGTATTAACATTTTCTTAGTCATTGTTCTCTTGGAGAGTTTGAAACTCAGGCCCATATCCAAGATCAACATTCTCTAGAAAATATGGGTTGTCTATTTTTGCAGTAGTATTTTTTGCATAGTGTCTACCCCGGAGGGAGTGGGTGGGGACATTCCCAGTGATGCTGGACCAGAAAGTACAGGCCTGGTGGTTTGGTGCTGGGACATCAGGGCCACTCTGGGTAGTATAGGGGTTGATCTTGTGGTCTTAAAGATGTCATACATGGTAGCATGCTCTATCTCCCTGACAAACTATTAAGTTAAAGAACTAAAACTTAATTAAAATTTTAGTTGTTATTCTAGTATTGGAAACATATCTGTAATCCTCTCTAGAATTGTTTCGGATGTCAATTTTCAAGTCATATTTGCATAGTATAATTTTTTCTGTTAAATGCTAAGATAGAGTTATTAGAACAGTTGTTACAAGTCAGTTAATAACCTGAAAAGTCAATTAATCATAACCTAGAAACCCATAATCATATGCAATTAATATCATGGTAAAAATAAGTATTAAAATGTATCATACTTGAACCTTATGTTGATTAGATTATTTCAATATAACCAAAAAAGATATTTAAATAGATATAATTAAAATATGTTATTAGTCCTAAGAATTTTATTCTTGAAATATTCATGGTTTACTTATTTAAAGTAGCAAATATAAGTTTTATATATTGACTATAATACCGACTAACTTGTATTAATAATCTATTGGCAAATTATTATATCATGAAATTGCTAATTTTGTGAAAAATAAAGTGACATTAAAGTTTCAAAGTAGATATTAATGAATTAGTGAAAAAAGCTCCATTATTATGTCCATCAACTAGAGAAATGCTTAGTGTTATTACCAAGGTAGTTGATGGAGATAGTCTTAATGTATATCACGTTTGAATAATACGAAACATGGAAAACAGTTTTCACCAGCATCGCAGCTTACATAGCTCTTTGGTGAAAGGGTTTTCTTGAGTACTTCTATTTTAGATCCAAGATAAAGATTCACCTTCTCAATTCATCTGTCAAGTTTCAGTGTATTTCCTATTAAAGAGAAGAGGAAATTCGTTCCTGACCTTGCAAATGATTATTTTCTTTGTTGAAGCATGAGATTTGATTGCCCTTGCAATCTGGGCTCCACACATACTGCCTGCATTGCGAATAACAGATCCTTTCTCAGTCATAGTGTTTGACTCAGTGACCTTCCACAGAAATGAATTCCAAACACATTGCATTGGAAAATGGAATGGAAGTTCTTTTGATGCTAGATGGTATGAGTATTGAGCCAGGAAAATTCTTCTATGATTTCTGTATAAATGCAAATCTAGCTAGGTCAAAGAGGAGGTATCCAAATAGATTCAGAGAGTGTTTACCCCATGAAATTTACTTAAAAGTCCCAAAATGGATATCATTGTACATCTTCATACCTTATGGACTAGAGGAAATGTATAATATTTTGTCAGTAACCATTGGGAGGAGGAAAACAATCACTTAAATAAATTGCTTATTTGAACTTGTTTTTCAAGTATGTAATATTTTAATGGAATTAATAATTTAAGGCAAAATTTGATGTTTACTTATTGTTTTTATACTAATTTAAAGTTTTTAATTACTTGTAATTTACAGGGTTCTGTCATGTTTATGATGTGTTTGGGGGGTTATCTCATTAGATATTGAATTATATCTTTTGATTCTCAACTGTCTTTAAGGTAGTTAAGTATTGTCATTGGCACAACCTCCAATAATTGTGAAAATGGTATATACATAAAATACTCAGAAAAGCAACAATGTTAGAATGTTTTTGACACTTTGGAAAGGTTTTTTATATATTTTATTACAGCACCATGAGATATACAATTACAAAGATGTTCATGTTTGGGTTTCGGCCATACAGTATTCTAACACCTATCCCCCACCAGTGCCCATTTCCCACCACCAATGTCACCAAATCCTCCCCCCTCACCTAGCCTGCTTCTATGGCAGGTTCTTTATTTCTTCTCTCTCTATCTTTCTTTCTCTTTCTCTCTCTCTCTCTCTCTCTCTCTCCCTTCTCTTACACATTATGGATTAATACATACATTTAGAGGTTATAATGTGTATCTTTAGAGGTAATCATGTGTATCTTTTTGCCTCTATTTAATGCTCAGTTCTAGGCTGGTATTATCATTTTTGATGATTATTAGCACACTGTTCCCTTCTCTGTCTTACCTAACCTCTGAATCCCAAACATTTGAGATAGATTCCACCTGGTTGACCAGACCTCCGATTCATGTTTTGCCAGACCTTGGATATTGGTATCATAATATATATATATATATATATATATATATATATACACCATTATTTATGTCATGCAAATAAATGCAGTCCTATATCTGTCTTTTTTAATTCTGGCTAATTTCACTCAACATGATTCTCTCCATTTACATCCATTCATAGGCAAATTTCATGACTTCATTTTTCCTAACAGCTGCATAGTATTCCATTGTGTAGATGTAACAAAGCTTCTTTATCCAGTCATCAGTTCTCTGGCACTCTGGTTGTTTCCAGATTCTGGTTACTGTGAATAGTGCTGCTATGAAAATAAAAGTGCATATGGTGTTGCTGCTGTGTGTTTTGGGCTTCCCAGGGTATATTCCCAGGAGTGGTATGGCTGGGTCAAATGGGTGCTCAATTTCTAGTCTTTGGAGGAATGTCCATATTGTTTTTTGGAAAGATGTTTAACATGTAAACTAAGTACTCACAGCAGATAAAACTTACCAACTTTTTCATGCCTCCAAGATTTTTTACCATATGGACAAAATTGATATTGGTAAAAATTCTGTGTACCTTTGTTTGTTTTTTGGGGGTCTATACCCAGTGGTTCTCAGGGCTTACCCCTAAGCTCTATGCTCAAAAAATCATTCATGGCAAGACTCAGGAAGCCAGATGAGGTCCTTGGGATCAAACCCGAGTCAGCCTGATGTTGTTAATCTTGCTTTAGTTGGTATTGATATTTAAGTAGAAAAAAAAGACTCTACCAAACATAATTATAACTATTTCACATTAGTTTCTTATGTTATCTGTATGAATTTGAAAGACAGTACCATATACTTTTAAAATTATTTTATTTAGGGAGTGGGGGAGGTCTTGGAAGCATATCCAGCATTGCTCAGAGGTGATACCTGTCTCTGTGCTCAGCAGTGGCAAGGCTGTGTGTGGTACTAGGGAATTAAACTGAGGGTCGGTTGCATGCAAGGCAATATATCCCACTGACATTATAGGATACATTGTATGTATTCAGTCCTTGTGCATATCAGTTGATGAGCATCTGTGTTGCTTATACATTTGACTGCTGTGGTTTTGGCTACCTTTATTACACAATTGTGTGATTATATGTAACAATGTAATCATAATAAATATAATTTAATAATATCTAGGTAAACGTTTTGATCATATGTTTGAAACGTGTCTCAGATTTCTATTGAACAGTATTTATTTCTGATGTTTATGGCATGCTACAGGAGTTTCTAAGCCATGAGTCAGATTTCTTATGTTTATGAAATACACTAGGAGTTGGTAAACTATGAGTCAGATTTGGCTAGTCACCTGTTCTGGCTTGATTTAATGACAATCTTGGTTTTCACTGATGAACATTTGCAATTAATTTTATTATAGGGGACACTAACTTTAAATTCTTATTAGATAACATGTCATTTCCACAAAATAATTCCATTCTTCAATTAGAAGACAAGCATTTCTAAATATATGAATGATTTTGTTATTATATGTTAAATGTTACCAAATTAAGGATTTATTTCTCATAAGTAAGAATTATGAGACCAGGTAAAACCTTACATTCAGTACAATTTGGGCAGAATTGGAACAAGTCATCCTATGTGAACTGACACAGAAAGAAAATGATAAATACCGGATCATGTTACTTATATATTGAGTATAAAGAAACAAAGCAAGGAATTAGAGTATCTTGATGGAAACACATTCTGCAATATGACCAATGGAACTATGATCTGAGGATTCTAGAAGGCAGAGTGGGAGTTGGGGAGAAGGGGGTCATTTCTGGCAATGTTGTGGGATCATATATAGTGCCAGGAATCAAACCAGGTCTCTGTGCCTAAACTCATGTACTATCTCTTTGGCCCTAAGCTTTTTTTTTTCTTTTTTTTTTTTGTATCACACCCAGCGATGCTCAGGGGTTACTCCTGGCTCTGAACTCAGAAATGACTCCTGGCAGTGCTTGGGGAACCATATGGGATGCTGGGGATCGAACTTGGGTTGGCTGCGTGCAAGACAAACGCCCTCCCTATTGTGCTATCGCTCTGGCCCCCTGACCTTAAATTTTAAAATATATTTTATACCCTTACATAGGAAGGGTCTGTACCCTTTTGTCAACATGAAGAAGTTACAGAAGACAGACCTTCACCAATATGCCATACAAAGATTTAAAGACAAAATTTTGTAGGCAGATAGATATGGGGAATCTTCTAATGAGCTTTGGGGAAATTAAACTTAAGAAGAAACTATTTGGTCCTGAAGTAGCTGAAGCACATGAAGACTTAGAGATGCAAATCCTGAGCTCTTTGATGATGAAGAAGCTGCGGCACCACAGAGATGTAGAAACCAAGATCCCATTCAAGAAGGGTGGACCAGTCAGGAAAGGATCACAGGGACCCAGGTCCGTTTGTGTGGCCCAGGGACCAGCATCAGTCTTGAAAGACAGGCACTTTTGTCACTAAGCCATCTCTGGAGCCTCCGACTCAGTTATTGTTTTCCAGCTTTTAACTTAGTAACTTTTTTTTTTTTTTTGCTTTTTGGGTCACACCGGTGATGCTCAGGGGCTACTCCTTGCTCTGCACTCAGGAATCACTCCTGGCGGTGCTCGGGGGACCATATGGGATGCTGGGAATCGAACCCAGGCCAGCACAGGCCGGCCGCATGCAAGTCAAACGCCCTACCCGCTGGACTATCGCTCTGGCCCAGCTTAGTAACATTTTTCAAGCAGAGAATCAACCTGGGTTAGTTAGCTCTACCTGGAGATCTTGCAATTTCTGTTTTTTCTTTTTCTTTTTTATACTAGCTTGGGCTATGCACAGCAGTGCTGGGCACAGGCTTGTGGTGCTGGGGCCTCACACGATTGCTGTGAGCTCCACTGCTGGAGCCATTTTCCTGTCCCATGCTGCTTGTTAGGCTCATCATACTTCACTGCTCCATCTCTGCCTTCTCCCCAAGATTTTCAGATCTGTGATATGTCTTTAACCACTGTTTTCTCAGACTGGTACTACAAGTATTAAATTAATAATTTTGGATGCTATTCTGATGCAAAAAATCTGTGGATTGGTCTCTCTTTCTGTGTCTTTCTTTCTTTCTCTCTCTCTCTCTCTGTCACACACACACACACACACACACACACACACACGCCCAAGGACTCAGAGAGAAGAGGTTCATTTTTTTCTGCAGAGATTGATTTCAGAGTTTGTGTTCTTAGTTTTGGGTCATGTTTTGGAAAATACTTTAAACGTAGTTTAGTCTTCTTTATATAATACTTTAGATTTTCTCACTTTTATTTTTTTAAATAGAGTAAAGAATACAAATCAAACATTTAACATTGGACTGACACATACTAAGCTCTTGAAAAGAATATTCTTTTCTAATGACAGATGATGAATTGCAATATTGTGTATCAAAATAATAAAAGCATCAAGATGCAAGATAAAATTGAGACATTAGTTGAGATATTACAAAACGGAAGGGAATCCATTGTAGAGCAAGTCAGTCAGTCCACATTCAAACCAATTTCCACAACAAAATCTTAGCCATTGTTTTGTAAGAACAGGATTTGACTTGTAAGACAGTGAAAATTTATAACTTAGATCAAGTTCTAAAAACCAGAACTAAGTCTTAGAATGTCCTGAATGTCCATATCTGTTGCAGGCTTATCCAAGAAATATCTGTTTGCACCCAAATATTTGTGTCAGCATGACAAGTGGTAGTGGTAACCTCTGATCGCCCAAAATTTTGAAAAAGAAGTAGATAGTAAGGCCCACGTCTGCTTTGCCAGCAGGAATGGACACTTACGCTAAAAGAAGATAAAATTGATAGTGAACTCTAACTTAGGGCTCCCTCCAACTGTCTTTCCTAGCCTTATAATAAAATTATCTCAAAACATGAGCCTCCTCTCCCTTTTGTAAGTTTTTTTTCAAGACCTATTTACATGAGAACCCATTTTTACTAACTGAAGAAACACTGAGCAGAGACATAAAGCAGAAATAACTCCAGTGCTTGTTCAGCAGCAGCTGTGCCAGAGGCAGTGTGCCTTTCGAGCAGTCACGGGGACCAAGAGCTTTCCCCTGAAATGACTAGAGGCTTGCAATTGTCATATCATTCCTGCTTTTGCCATATATTAGTGTTATTTTAGATTTAATGTGTTCTTTGGTCTAATTTCTTAGATTGTATATTTTATGAATGCTCAAAAAATTTCAGTGTTAATTGCTTCTTTACTTTATGTCATTGTGGCTTGTGAAAGATTTCCATATGACCTGTCCACCTTTTGATATTAGAGGAAACTTGCACATTGCTTTAAAAGGTCAGGCATGGAGGATGAAGACGGCTAGAGAAGATGGAGTCTTTCTTTTTTATTTATTTTTTTAGGGCAGCCACACCCATATTTTCTCAGGACTGACACTGTATTCAGGGATCACTATTGGTGGGACTCAAGGCATCATCTGTAGTGCTGGGGCCCAAACCTGGCAGTGTCTTCAAGGCAAGTGCCTTATTTGCTGTACTATGTATCTGGCCCCAAGTAGATGGAATATTTATCATACATTATATGTGTGTGTTTATTTTCATTTCTTTATAGAATCACCATGAGATGCACAGTTACAAAGTTTCTCATGATTGAGTTTCAGTCACACAATGTTCCAACACCATCCCTTCACTTGTGTACATTTCCCAACACCAATGTTCCCTGTTTCCCTCCTACCACAAATATTTCCTTCCCTCCAACTATATACATATATATAACCATTGTTTAGGGTTTGGTTTTATATATGGCAGTCATAGTTTTCCTTATCTTCATAAGGGTCTATTTATTTCAACCAATATCTGTAACTTCCCTACTGTGTGCCTGGCACTTGGATTCCAGAGATGAATACAGACTCAGAACTTTAGGGACTTCACTCTGTGTTAATGTAAGAAATGTGTGTGAAAGATACTTATTGGACTACTAACACCTTGCAGTGACTGAAACTGACAGAGTGTACGAGGTATCAGAGATGGGCTTTGGGGCCTACAAGTGAGAAAACCTATGAGCAGGATTCCAGGCTGAGATAAATGAGAGCAGAGTCAGAGCGTTTGAGTATGCATGTGAGTTGTGCATGCGAGTGTGTATATCATCTACTTTTTATATTTATATATTCCCAACTCTCAATAGATTTTATGACAGTACAGCGGTAACTGGTAATAATTCCTGGTAGTAGTTTTCTCACAAGCCTGGGTTTAAGAATAGCACATAAGAGTAATCATGTCATAGGTTAGGTAAGACAGAAGGGAACAATGTGCTAATCACTGTCTTCCCATTCATCATCGATTTGCTTGAGAGGGCACCAGTAACATCTCCATATGTCCTCTCTCATTCTAGTAGAGCCCAAGGGCATCTGCTTGCTCCAGTAACATAAAGAGCCTCAAACCATTCCATCAGGTCATGGGAATGAGGTCTATAATTGTTACTGGTGTTTGGCATATCAAATACGACACTGGTAGCTTGCCAGGCTCTGCCATGCGGGTGGCATACTCTTGTGCTAATAATTGTTGGAAATGATAACACCATCCTAGAACTGAGCATTGAATATAGGCAAAGGGATATACATGATAACCTCTAGATGTCAGGTGGCTCTGGTAGGACACACACACACACACACACACACACACATACAAGATGACTAACTGCTTCTGGGTAAAGCAACCTGAAGAGGCCTGAAGGCGTGAGAGGGTTGGTTAGGTAGACTTTATTATGGAGAGAATGAAGAGAAAGAGTTTTTACCAACAGCATTAGAGTTCTATGTTATCTCATCCTCTTTATCTTTCAATAATTCCTTATGCTGAACAAAACGCTAACCTTGCTAGCAGAATCATTTCTCTGCGATTTATTTTTGGTTCTTGGCTATGCCCAGTGGTAGTGCACTCCTGCCTCTGCACTCAAGAATCAATGTTGTGTGGGCTTGGAGGACTATTTATGGTGCCAGGGACCAAACTTGGGTTGACTGTATACAAGGCAAACACCTTACCTGCTGTGCTATTGCTGTACTGTTACAAGCACCTTACCTGCTCTACTCCTGGGTATGGCGTTTGGAGGACCATATATGGTTCCAGGGACCAAACTTGGGATCAGCAACATGCAATGCAAACACTTTACCTGATGTACTTTTGCTCCAGCCTTTTCTCTGCCTTATTTTATAAAAAAAAATATTATACCACTGTGAGATATACAATTCCAGAGCTGTTCATGATTGAGCTCAGCCACACAGTGTTCCAGCACCCAGTCACTAAAAGGACAAAGCACCGCCGGCTCCAGGCACATCTCTTTGACTCCACGTTCTGCCTGCATTAACATACGCCTTTGAGACCTGGGCCCCATGAAAGCAGGATGAGAATGCTATTCGGGTCTCCCAAAGAGGAATTGAAAGAGCTATGCTTGGAATTTCCAGAGTTCTGACCTCAGTCAATGTTCCAGAGTCAGGGACGACGCTGTCTCGTTTGCCAAAGCATTGAAAATCATATGGGCTGGACATATAATGCGATTTGGAGACAACCACTGGACTAGAGCCATTGCCAACTGGATTCCATGGGACGTCAAAAGATCATGTGGCCGCCCACCTATAAGATGGTCAGACTTCTTCGTCAAGACCCTGAACGAACGATTTGAGGCTCTTCATATTCCTGAAGGAAACAGATACCATTGGGCTAAAGCGGCACGTGACAGGGTCAAATGGAAACGTTACTGGCGCCTGCTCGAGCAAATTGATGAATAACAGGATATCAAGTTATCAAGTGATCAAGTGATGTTTAGAAAAATGTAGCATCATCCCTTCACATAAAGTAGAATACCAAATATACACTGATCAGACAAGTGCAATATATATTAGTCTGTTTTCTTTTCTGTTCTTTAATTTATGTGTGGCATGTATATTTTATACTATTTAAGATCATTTTAGCTTAGTTTAATGTTTTAAAGGTCTTGTGAGCAAATTTAAATTTTTTAAAAAATATGTAATTTTTAAGAACACTAGTGATATAGCAATTGTATCAGAGTATTACAGATGATTTAATTTTTTTAGAATATTTTATTATACCACCATGAGATATACAATTACAAAAATGTTCATGTTTGGGTACCTTTCTGTTTTAAAGCACAGAAATTTCTCCCCGCCTGACTGTTAGTTGGAGGAGACCATGTACTGAAGTATTCTTTGTGAAGTGGGAACAAATATGTGTTCCTAATAGCAAGAGAGCTGACAAAGTATAAAAGTAAATAGGCAATATGCTTCTTTCCCTTTTCCAGTCTCCTCATGTTACAAAACTAGCTTCCCCCTCTGAGTAAAGGAGACCTTTAAATTAGTCACAACACGCGTTTTGAACGAAGGATCTTGATGTATTGGGTTTGAACACCCTGTTTGGCTAGGGCTTCGATGACTGCTTCAGTCTCCACAGAATCAAAGGCTTTCTGTAAATCAATGAACGTGAGACAGAGCGGCATCTTGCACTCCCTGCAAACCTCAATGAGCTTGGTTACTGTATGGATATGGTCGATTGTGCTGAATCCTTTCCGGAAGCCTGCTTGCTCGCATGGTTGTCCTTCATCTAGTGTTCTGCTAATCCTGTTCAGGATGACTCGTATAAACAGCTTGTAGATGATGGACAACAGGCAGATGGGGCGATAGTTGCCGATGTCGTGAATGTCTCCCTTCTTGAACAGTAGAACTGTCCTGCTGGTTTTCCATTGGGAGGGCACCTTGCATTCGGACAGGTAGCGTGTGAAGAGCCGAGCTAGTGTATTGATGAGTACCGACAGCAGATTCTTCAGGTGTTCGGGTCTGACTTTTGTCTGGGCCTGGTGCTGTTCCCTTCTTTACCAACAAGATGGCATGTCGGATTTCAGAAGGGAGAACATTGGGAATGACATACCCATCCTGTGGAATTTGGTATGTGGGCAGGTGGATGTGGCTATCACATAGACTCACAGACATGGGGCAGAGCTGCTACTTGCTCTCCCTGTGCCCAGCTGCTCACGAGGCGCCCAGGAGGGATGGCGGGTTCTAGCCCTGGCCCGCCACCCCAGCAGAGCCTTGCAACAAGCCAGACGGCCCCCCACTCCATGAGGGCCTCCATTTTCCACATTCGGACTTCTCTCTCATCAGAACTCCACCCAGCAGACCAGTCTATCACAGTCCGGCCTGCGTGGCTGCTTTCAGCTACGCGGTTCATCAATAAATGCTGGACTTAGAGATGACCACAAGAGTATGCTACCTGCACGGCAGAGCCTGGCAAGCTACCCGTGTTGTATTTGATATGCCAAATACCAATAACAATTATAGACCTCATTCCGGAATGGATTGAGGCTCTTTATATTCCTGGAACAAGCAGATGCCCTTGGGCTCTACTAGCATGAGACAGGACATATGGAGATGTTACTGGGGCCCGCTCGAGCAAATAGATGATGAACGGGAAGACAGCCATAGATATTTTCAGAACAAAGAAATAACCATAGGTGTTAATTTTTGATAATTCTAGAGATGAAGTGAAAATTAGGTAAGGAATCACTGGTTTTTGTTGCTGCCATTGTTTTGGTTTCTGGGCCACACCTGGCTTAGGAACCATATATAATGCCAGGGATTGAACCTGCCTTTACTGGATACAAGGCACTCACTGTCCTGTCTCACAAGCCTTGTTACCTGTTCGAGGCTTTACCCCTGCAGATTTTTGCTGGCCCCTAAATAAAGAATTGCTATACATAAACTCCATAATTGCTGACAATCACTTTATCTTAGTCCTGTGTTTTTAGCAACCTCAAAAAAAAAACTTTCCTAGTCTTCAAACACCATTAATTTTCTTGTTAATGTCATAAAAGTCCATTTTAAAATAATTGATTTTTAAATTGGGTTTTCATTATCATATGCTTTAATATGTAGGAAACTTTGCTCATTTACTACTATCTAGGTATTTCATTTATTGATCATATTTTCTGATATATCTCAAAAATAATAAAATTATAGGTACTAGAATCAGACATTCCTGAGTTTGAATCCTAGTTCTTCAGTTTTTTTGATTTTTTTTTTCTTCCTCAGCAAGTGATTTAACCTCCTCAAGCAGCATTTACATAGCTCCGGATACTCTTTTGAGGACTCAATGATTCGCTATATCTCTAGTGTCCCCAACTGTAACTGAGAGACAGTGGGAGTCCTGCCTCTGCTTTCATCTTACCTCTTGTTTAAGAAGATGTAAATATAGTTTAATCCAGTTATTAAATGTGAGTTCATAAACTTTCCATTGCCCTAAATTAACGTACTCTACTTATCTTCAGAGACATTTAAGAGGTTGTCAAAATTTACAAAAACTAAGGATGCTGATAGTAATTTTTTTATCATCACTTTGTTTTCTTTAAAATGTTTTTTAATTTGATAACTGAGATAAAATGAGGAAAGAGAATTATAGTGGGTGCAGATGTATATAAAATGAATATATAAGTAGTAAATCATATATATTGTTGGTAAAAATAAAGGCTATAAAATGAGTACTTAAAATTACAAAATTCTTGCATATATATGAATATGAATTATTGTAGAAAATTTAATTTATAGAAATAAACTGAAAATAATAAGAAAAGTTACAACTATGCTAGCAATAGTAGCTATTTGAGTAGCTGTTCCTAATGTTTCGGTTTTTTCTTTCTTATATACTGATATATATGTTTAATATCTTATTTACCTTTGAGCCTCATTTTCTTGATTTGACATGCTGTTATAATTTTCATTATAAAACATTCCATATTTAAATAGATGATAATAATATAATCTAGAGATATATTTTACTAGTTGCTTTTTGTTTTTTTTTTAATATTTATTAATCATTCTACTGAGACAAATGATAAGTATTTTTCTTGCTATAATTTTAGTCAAATTGGGGTGCATATTCATAGTTATTTTCTATTAAAATATTTCTTTTTAAAGCTTATTTTTTTCAGTTTTGGGGACTTGAGAGGGAGTACATTGGAGCACTTGCCTGACATGTGGCTGACCAAGGTTCTAGAGGTTCTATTTTTGGAACCCCACCAGAAGAGACCCCTGAACTCAGAGCTGGAAGTAAACCCTGAGCATAGCCAGGTGGGGCAAAAAAAGAGCATGAAGTCATCATGCCTAATTCACACTCAGAGATGTTCTGTAGGTGGCAGTCTGTGCTCTCTATGTTGTAGTCTGAAAGGTCTCTGAATTGTAACTGTCCTTGTAGAGACCCTAACCCAGAAAACCCAGTGTTTCCCAGAGTGGGTAATACCTCCCCTTGTGGTGCTAGGATGATGCAGAGGTGGTTGTAGTAGAAGCAGCCTCAGGTACCCTTGGGAGGTGCTTTCTGTTTGTTGCTTATAGAAGGTAGCTTTGGGGGTAAAGGCATGGGGGCTTCATTTACTTTTCTGGAAAGAACATGGTAAACTAAGGCCAAAAATTTTTTTTGACATCTCTGATAGTAGGTAGGAGAAAATGTAGTTCCTTTGTTAATGAAATGTTCTAATGTAGGTAGTAGCCCAGGAGTGGGGTAACTGAAGGAAGAGTCAGCAGACTTATACTGAGGCAGCCTGTCACAGGATTCCAGCTGATCAGGTGTTTTTAGAATAGTAAATATGTAAGTACAGTTTTTTCCCTTAACTTTCATAGGTTTCCTTAGCCTGGAAGGTGCCAGATTATAGACTGGTGGTATATAGTGTGGTCGTTTCCAGATTCCCAGATTTTGTTTCTCTGATTTTGCTGATAAATCCCGGTTCTGTTATTGTTCATGATGCAGCTTATAAATATACTCCTTCACATATGTCTGTGTAGTTTGTGTGAGAAATAACTAAAATACAATGAATTATTTTTCTGGCACTAATAATATTGTTTGTTTCCTGAGCTCTTTCCTGCTGGATCGTGGAAGAAAAATTATATGCCTATTTTAGTTCGAAACTTTGATCTCATCACTCAGTTTGTTATTTTAGATGGTGCCATCTCTTACACTCCCTTTTACTCTGTAGTTACGTTGACGCAGTATGTGGTAGATAGGTTGTGGGGCTTGCATGACATTTGGGACAGGGGACTCTGGCCTTTTGATACTATGCTGTCATGCCACCTTGACAATGGGAAAGATGCTTGCATTCTTCTGCTGCCGGGTGCTCTAATGACCTGTAATGTGTGAACCTGTGATCTGTTACGGTTCAAGTATATTCTATGATGGTTCTGAGCTCATTTAACCAAAACTTCACTTCTTCCGCTATTAGTTCAATTGATACTCATTTGCTCCTGCTGGTGTGGCCCGTCATGATGCCCTCACTCTAGAGCATATTTTCTTCACTATGCCAGAGCCTATGGCAAATCTCCCAACCTAGGTCTCAGATACTTCAATGCCTCGAGCTCACTGAAGCTAAACCACAGGATTCCCTCTTCCTGACTATTCTGTGCCGTCCAGTTGATTTGGAGACACTAGTTGGCACATAAAGCTTCTTCCCTGTGTTTGTAACATGAGGCAGGGAGCAGAACATTCCACCTTCCAAAGAGTGATTCTAATTTTCCTCCTTAAGCTATACTTATAGAAGGGGGAAAAAACTTTACTTATTCTGACTGTTTTCCTTACCACCAGGAATTTTTCCTATATTCCATCTAGAAAAGTTTATTTCTCTGTTATATCTTCCTTGTTCCGACTTCAGAATATGCATAAAAGCATAATCATTACTCCTAATTTGCATGAAGCAATTTGAGATTTCTACATATAACTGTTTATACACTAATTGGGAGGGAGTGGAGGGTTTTCTTGAGAGACAGAGCCTCTGCAAAGGTAGCAGTCTTGTTTGCAAAGATATTGTCTTGTTACACAATTATATTGCACATGTCAGAAACAGTATTACTGTGACAAGTCCTTGGGATGACCTAGTTAGCTTGAGCAATTTTATACTTGGAAAGGCCACAAAGAAACACATGCTCATAATTTTGAAAATATTAACTGTTACAATGCTGGAAGGACTACTTTAAACTTAAAGCAAAATTAGACATTTGAATTGAATAAATTGAGTTGTTAGCAGTAGAGAGACTCACTCTAATATACTTAATTCAGGCAGCATTTAATATGAAGACATGAATTATACACCTACCAGGGTTTATTGGTTTCAATCACTGGAATCTGTCTCATCCTGTTTTAGGCAAAAACCAGAATTAATAGAATGCAGCTAAAAAGCATTTGGAGTTCAAAGAAAGGGACTGTAGAGAGATTTTGTATAACTCCACACATCTGGATCTGACTGTCTGCAAGGCGCTATTAGTGTGGCACAGTCTCACTAACTGCTTGTATCTGTATACAAGTTTTTTTTTAATTTTTTCTAGACTCTATATATTAAGAGGTAGGCTGTTTGCAATGTCTCGTCGGTGTCATGTCCCATCCCTGAGGAAAGCACAGTATCTCTCAAACAGCACAGTGATGGAGGATGGTAGGGAGTTAGGGAGCAGTTTGAGAGGTTAAGTTGAGTTAAAATTAGAGCATGTGGTTTTCCTTCAATCAATATTTGATTGAAAGTTCTAGGCACAAAAGATATGTCAGACCTGAGTACTTCTTTCCCCCGTAGAATGTAGAACTAAAATTTGTGATGAAAGAAAGAAAAAGAAAAGTGGTAAGAGAAAAGCAGAAAAAAGAAAAAAGAAACTTAAGTTTAGATGTTCAGTAAATTGGAGCAGGAAGTAGCTCAGCTGTCAGTGTGCATGCTGCAAACCGAGTTCAAACCCTGCTTCATTAGCTCCCCGGTACCACTGTCTGTAGTCATGGAGGACTCTGAGTACCTCTGGAGTGGCCCACCTGCTCTCCTCATACCTTAGGACCCCAGAACCTAGTGTTGAACCGCCCACTCTTGTGATGAGAATGGCCCCTGGACTCCCTGAAAACTGCTTGAGGATCTGACCCTCAAAAAAGTGCTAAATAAATTGAAGGTAAAGTATTATGAAAAATTATCTTTGCATCCTTTTAAACAAACTGTGTTCTTAAAAATTCATTTTTGGTTGTTTTTATGCACACATCATTACATTACCACACTTAGCGCCAGAGTACCAGCTTCTTTCCACCAAGGTGTCAAAGCATCCTTCAATTCATCCCTCCCTTCCCCAAGCTCAGTTCTGTAGATCAACTCTCAGAGTGAAAGAGGAGCAGCTTATTTCCTGGGCTGGAAGGTCATTGCCTTTGGCCCTTTTGTGCTTCCTTACTGTGCATTTTTAAATGCTACTCTGAGAGAGATCATTCTTATTCTTTCTTTTTTTTTTCTTCTTTTTTGGGTCACATCCGGCAAGCTCAGGGTTTATTCCTGGCTCTGCACTCAGGAATCACTCCAGGGAGTGCTCGAGGGACCATATGGGGTGTCAGGGATCAAACCGAGGTGCAGGCAAATGCCATACTCCGTGGACTAACTCTGGTCCCAGAGATCATTCTGTTTCTATTCTTTTTCTTTCTGAATAAATTGACTAAGCTTGATATCCTTTAGCCCATCCATGTTTCAAATATTACATAATCTTGTCCTTCTAGTTGCATAATATTCCATTGTGTATATACACCACAACTTCTTGATCCAGTCATCCTTAGACATTTGGGTTGTTCTCGTATCTTGGCTATTGTACTAACCACTGCAAGGAACATGGAAGTGCATATATCTTTTCTTTTTTTTTTTTTTTTTTTTTTTGCTTTTTGGGTCACACCCGGCGAGCTGGCTCTGCACTCAGGAATTACTCCTGGCGGTGGGGACCATATGGGATGCCGGAGATCGAACCCGGGTTGGCACAGGCCGGCTGCGTGCAAGGCAAACGCCCTACCTGCTGGGCTATTGCTCCAGCTCCCCAATCTTTTTAAATTAATATTTCTACATTTTTTAGGCAAAGCTAAGAAATTGTATTGCTGGTTTCGATGTGAATTCTATTCCTATATTTTAAAGAGACCTCCAGATATTTTCATAAAAAATTGAAGCAGAAAACAATCCCACAAACCGAATGATGATTTGTTTTCACCACAAATCAGACAACACTGGCAATTTACAGACTTTTTTATATAGGCCATACTCACTGTTATGCAGTATCTCATTATTTTTTAATTTGCATTTCCCTAATCATAAGCGATGATGAGTATTTTTTATTTTCTTATCAACTATCAGTATGCCTTTGGGAAAGTATTTTTTCACATCTCCCCAATTTGGGATAGTATAGTTTGATTTTTTTGTTATTGAGCTTTATGAGTGCTTAATAGATATTGCAGATTAGCATTTAACTGATGTATTGTGTAAAAATATTTTCTCCCATTATGTATGGTATTTTTTAAATTTTAACTGGAGTTTGTTTTGCTGTGCAGAAACTTTTGAATTTGTAGAAGTCCTATTTGCTTATTTTTTAGACAATATTTTAAAACACTTTAAAAATGATTATATAATTTTTATGTAATAGTTTTCAAATGTTATGAGGCTTCCATTCTAAATTTGCCTTAAACAGATGTCAGTCAGCTATAGACTATAAATTGGAATAGCAAAGTGCATTTATTTGATATAGGACAAGAAGCAGTTTGACAATATCTAGCTGTGCTCAGGGCTTAGTCCTCACTCTCTGCTTAGAGAAACCTGTGCAAGCCTGGGATAAACCAGGGTCAAGCAAGGCAAGTGCCTTTACCCCCGGGTTATCTTCCTGGCTCTAGTTTTGTATTTTTTTTTTTCCCTTTCAAAGGATTAGCCAGGATTGGAGAAGCAGAATCTTTGGTTTGGGAAGGCCTTAAAAGCTTTCTTCATATCCCAATAATCCCAATATCGCTCAATAATATTTTGAACATTTTCCTTAATATTATCTAGCTTATATATGTATTATTTCTTGCTTTCCATTGTGAAATTTACTTGTTTCTTCAATCAGTCTGTCTATACTTTTCTTTTAACCTATTTGTGCCTGGAAAATGTAGGCCAACTATTGGATGTGGAAGTGTATTTATCTAGCACTTTATTTCCTAAGTTTTGAAGGGAAACAGGGTCAGCTGAATTCAGCTTCAGGCTCCCAACTTTCTCTTTGTCTCTGACTCCAGCTTTATTTAAGAGCTTCAGCTTTTGTTTAAATATGTTTGAAGACCTAACAACAAAATTAGGATTATTTATTAAACAGATATGAAAGTGGTTTTAAAATACCCAGTCTATCTATAAGCTTAGAAACGTGGTTTTGTGTGTCTTCATAATCATAAATGTGATTTTTTGTAAATATTGCATTTAATAACTATTAAGTGTTTGGCAATATGTGTATCTTATTAGTTTCAGGTTCAGCTCAAGTAATTAGTAATTAAGTCGCAATAGTTGAATTTTTTTTATCACAAAATCATTCCTTAAAGACATTCAGATGCACACGTACACATCCATACTTAGAAAATCTTATTTGAGATCTCCAAGAATTACTCTCAATACTGAATGCAGGGACAGATCATACTTAGTTGACATATATACCTATTCATCCCTTTGACTTGTGAGGTTTTCAAGCCATTACCTATATTTTGATTTTTATCTTCATGGGCAGGTAGGGAACCAACAACCTAAGCCATTTAAAGTGATGAGGACACATCATCACTTAAATTCTTTACAATATGTGTGTGTAACTACTCTTTATCAATTTTATTAATGTATTTCCACACACAAGTTATTTAGGTTGACAAAATGCAGTTTTTGTGGACATCCAGGATACCAAGTAGTGACTTTCCACACTCTCCTTGCAGCCACCTCCTGTTCCCATACATAAATGGCAGCCTGCAATGGCTGGAAACAAAGGACTCTCTCCCAGCCCTGAATACAGTGACATTCATTCTGAGAGAAGCAGGGGCAGCTTTTTGAAAGCCGACTTCTTCAGCTCGACAATAACACACAATGAGTTATTGACTTGTTTATATACGGAGATCTTTTCAGTAACTAACTCTGACTCCCACAGTCTGGACAAATGATTGATTTTGTGGTTAGAAAAAGAGAAGGCTCTTGCGCTCAACTCTGTAGTGCAAACTACTTCTTCCCCATTTGTTCTGTAACTGAATAGGACCTTATTAAAATGCACTTTCCCCAAAAAAATACCTGCAGCTGGCTTTTATAACCACGTTTTGTATATATAAATAAGTAATTTGTCCCAGTCCTTTGTATATTAACAGGCCATTGGGAAACTTGTCAATATCTATGACGGCTGACTGTCCTGTTGTTTATGCTAAACTGTATTACCTATATTGATCTGAATGTAAAATATGGATCAAAACTTTGTTAATAGACCAATATTTATTAGTCAGAAACATTTTTTTTTGTAAAGGTGGATTCAGTTTTCTTGTTGGAGTATATTGATTTATTAAGTACATTTTTTATAGGACACATCCCATCCTGTACATTTGAATTGTTAGCTGTTCTTCTGAAGAGATTATGGCATGCACATTCACAATTCAAAACAATGGCAGTTTGCTTAGACTTATAGGCTGGTCCCTCTTAGGCTAATACCTCTCTGAAATGTCAGTATGAGTTGGATAGAGAGAAAATAAAAGCTTGTGCTATTGCTGAACCTTTTCTAAAGATATGAACTTAAGGTTACTTTAGAGTATTTTTACCTATAAAATGGATTTTAACTCACTGTCATGTTAAAATTTACAAAAGTAGTCTTATGAATTTTAGAAATCAACTTAAAAATATTTGGGGGGGAAAGTAAAGAAAACAAGAAAAGAACAAGCAGTTAAAGACACGTGTATAATGAGGCCACTATGGTCCCATCTGCGTTTCTCCTAGAATGCAGGAACGTCCAGAGTCTATTTTCTTCTCCAGGACATCCAGAGTTGAGCTTCCTGAAGCCGCGAATGTTTGAGGAATTGGTCAGAATTTAGATGGCTTTCTATTATCATCACACCAGGCCCTATACTTCCTATGCAATTACCTCTATATAAATAACAGTCCTTTAGGGAGATGTGTGCTGCCTGCAAGTGTAGCATTAACAGTTTTTATATAAAATAGATATTGCTCCGAAGGCAGCAACCACTAGACATCATTTGGTTAGAGTCTTATTTCAGATATGCTTCTGTGAATTTTTTTCCTTACTTCCTGAACAGATTTGTTTGAGCTGAATGTGTACTTATTAATAATCTGCTTTTAAAAAAATCAGGCTTTCTATTTTTCCTTTCAAGGGATTCTTATCAGTTTTCTTTTTAAGAGAGTCATTCTATTTCTTCTATTTCTGCTGTCTTTCATTGGTTTGGTTTTTTAAAATCTAGTGCTAGAGAGATAGTACAGAGGTTAAAGCACATACCCCCCCCCCAAAACCTGCCATGGAGGCGGGCTGGGGGAGGGGGAAAGGAACTAGGGACGTTGGTGGTGGGAGATGGGCACTGGTGGAGGGATGGGTGCTGGAACACTGTATGACCAAAACTCGAATATAACTTTGTAATTGTATATCTTTGTAATTGTATATCTCACGGTGGTATAATAAAATACTTAAAAAGAACACTATAACAAAAAAATGCACATGCCCCGTGTGCAGCTGCCCCCACTTTGATCCTTGGCACCACGTATTGTGACTCACTCTCCCACCTTGCACAGTTGGGGTGACCGTAGTAACCCCCAGCACTACAGGACCTGAGCAGCCCCGCAGCCTCCAGGCAGCCTCAGGCAGACTCTTGCCTGCTTGGCTGAGGATTTCCAGTGGAGCCCTGGACCTCCTGAGAGCCTCTTTGGCGGCTTCAAGCAAATGAAAAATGTATTCTACTTCCTTTTATTAGTGTTGCTGTGATGACTGGAGGTCGCACATGTTGGTTGTGGCATTTGTATGCATTCTTTCTGGGGATCACACTCTCAGTTGTGATGTTCTCCAGTGTTTCAGTGAAGTTCTCAATAGAGGTCACATACATGATTGTGTTCCTTTTACACGCTTTGGTTATAGTACTTAATGGGAGTCACACACTATAATTGTCCTTAGTTGTGATGGCGGCGCAGCCTGGTTGTAGAGTATCAGAGTACACACACTTCATAATGTGCCAGAGATCCCAAGCATCGATGCCATGGGATTGCGTTTAGTATTTTGGGATCCTTGATTCCAAGTTGAGGCCTCTAGCTTTTTGAGTAACATGCTTTGTTTCTGATTTTTTGTGTGTGTCTGGTTTATTTATTTTCTATTTTATTGTTCTACAATTTGCATTATATAACTCAACTTGAATGTATTTTTTGAATTAAAATATTTAACCTAATTTTGGATACCTAATATTACATGTTTTAAAACCTTAGCAGTGGGAACTGGAAAAATAACTCAAGGGCCCTGGCGCACCACAATGTCCTTTGACCACAACCAGGAGTGCTTCCCCAAGCACTGAACCGGGGGTCCCAGGACTGCTAGGTGTGGGTCAATACAAACAAAAATCTTAGTGGCAGGGACTGTCAAAAATAGTGAGTTAAACTTTCCTATTTGACTTACTAGGTTGTGATATGTATAACATAGGTTTGACAGTTTTTTCTCACATCTCAAAAGGACAGCTTATATTTAGAAGAAAGTTACTTTGTTTCCTTTGCTCTCCTTATTTGTTAATGTTGAAGTTTGCAGTGTTATCACTTGTATCACTTGTGTCACTTGTCTTCCCTTTGTTCATGAATTTGCTGGAGCAGGCCCCAGTAACATCTCCATATGTTCTGTCACATGTTAGTATAGCCCAAGGGCATCTACTTGCTCCAGGAACACGTAGAACCTCAAACAAATCCTTCAGGTCATCAGAATGAGGTCTTTAACTTTCAGAACCTGGCAAGCCTGTGTCATATTTGATATGCCAAGAACCTGTGTGTGTGTGTGTGTGTGTGTGTGTGTGTGTGTGTGTGTGTATAAATCCCTTAGGTACTTTTCTGTTTAGACTTTTTAATTTGAATTTTATGTCTTTTTTACATTGAAAAAGTAAAACCTACTGACAAAGTGTGACTTAATAGGGGCCAGAGTGATAGTACAGAAGGTAGGATGCTTACCTTGCACAATGCCAACTGGGTTCAAGCCTGGCACCCCAATATGGTTCCCTAAGCCATGCCAGGAGCAGTCCCTAAATGCAGAGCCAGGAGTAAGCCCTGCACACTGCTGGGAGTAGCTCAAAATAAAAACTAAAAAGTGACACATTATATGAAAAATAAATCAAAAGCACCTAATTTTCTCAGTGAAGAAAGTTTGTTCTCATGACAAAAGAGTCCTACTACTGTTATTACTTTGTGGGAATTAAGGTGAGATGCCACTAGAACTGCACAGTGAAATAACTCAGGGTGAGAAAACATTTCCTTCATTTGACTTTTTCTCAATAACTTTCTCTAGATGACTACCTTAAACATTGTACAGTATAATGCAGTATAATTTCCTTCTTTTGTTTTAATACCTGGTCTGTTTCCGGTAATACATACATATCTTTATTTTTTGTTAACTATCACTCAATTTCATACTGATTTACTGTTTTGAACTATGCACATGTTGCTTGATTTCAGTGATGTTGATATGTTTTCTTTCAATTGATGTAGATTAGCATAGTGCTTCTGTAGAAGATGAATATGAAAATAGAAGTGCTTTTTCCACCTGTGGTGCTTTCAAAAGTAAAGAATTTCTATCTTTAAAAGGAGTTACTTGGAAGCATTTTTAAAATGTCATTGCTGTGGGAGATCTCATTAGAATCTGACTTACTGCTGTGTCACCAGACTTTCATTAACTTTTAATTTGTTTCCCTTCAAAAAAAATCCGATCTAAGTGTTCTTGCATTTGGAAATGAATTTGGTAATGAATGGATGATCGTGGTGTATATTGTCCACGTCCTGCCCTCTAGACCTGTCTGCTCTTGACACCTCAATTGAGAAATCACCACACAGACTTGAGCATGCTAAAAAGTTTCACATAGGCTTCTGTGTGTGTAAGGTGAACCTTGTATTTTTATTCTTTACAATGTTTATAAATGTTTTTTAGGGAGACTAAACCTAGGGACATTCGAAAGATTTTATTTCTAGCCATAAATAAATCTTCATTAGTGGTTTTAAGTCTAGAACAGAGTTTGTTTGGGGAAACCACTACTTGCTGCCCCCAAATCAGCCTGTTACTTTTTTTTCCAAATTTCTGTATATCAATGCTCACTCACTTTTCTTTATGCTACAAGAGCAGAATTGTTATTGGCGCAGAGATTCTATCTCCCCAACCCCAAAATTTTTTGTGTTTGACCTTTTACAGAAATGTTTGCCTACTCCTTAATTAGGATGATCATTATAATCACCTAATCATAATCACCTAGAGGTTCCTGGTTCATTAGTCATCAACCAAATCTTAGCACTCTGGTATATTAAACTGTAGCACACACAGTGAATAAGGTGTTTCTGCATCCTTTATAATTTTTCTAGCATATATGCATAGCTAGATTGAGGGTGCCATTTTGTTTATCCCATTCTCCTCTTTCCCTCAGGATTAGAAGAGAATCTTTGGACAGAGTATATATTCAAGATTCAGGTTAAATTCAAACATGATTTACCACATAATTTAGCAATTCTATTCACAACAAAAACATAAATAAATACACATATCCAAACTATGGTCATTATTCAGATTTGAGCTTAATCTTCAATAAAGAGATAGAGCATAGCAAATTCATTACTTAAAGTGTGCATTAGGGGCCGAGTGATAGTCCAGCGGGTTGGGCATTTGCCTTGCATCGCGGCCTATGCCGCCCGGGTTCAATCCCCGGCATCCCATATGGTCCCCCAAGCACCGCCAAGAGTGATTCCTGAGTGCAGAGTCAGGAGAAACCCCTGAGCAATGCCGGGTGTGACCCAAAAAGCAAAAAAAAAAAAAGTGTGCATTAGTTTAGAGAGTTCTATGTCAAGCCTTTATTTACTTTCTCCTTTTAATACCACAATATTCTGTCAGTTTAGATTTTTCATTTTTAAAAAATAAAACTTATTGTATTTCCTTGTGAATTATTTGTAAAGAAATATCAAATGATACCAAGGAGAGAGCTCAAATGGCTGGAATCTATAACTTTTTATTGCAAGAGGCATAGGTTTGATCTCCAGCACTGAATAGTCCTGTAAGCACTACCCATTGCATATCCTCACCTACACCATGCCAGAGTATCCTCTGGGCAACATCAGTCATCACCCAAAAAACAAAACCCAAATAAATATAATGTACATGTTCTATGTATCTTATACATAATATATCCATGATATATATTATATATAAAATACATATATCTATATATATATATATCTCTATCTCTCTATCTAGTTATCTAACACACTGTATCTATATCTATCACTTGTCACTTGTCTTCCCATTGTTCATCAATTTACTTGAATGGGCACCAGTAATGTCTCCATTCATTGAGAGAGAGAGATCCATTACTGTTACTGTCTTTGGCATATAAAATACATGATGGGTAGCTTGCCAGGCTCTGCCGTGGCTCTGGGTTCATCCAGGGGGGCCCAGTCTCTTTCTATGTCAGACCATCAACCATCCAGGGCCCATGGGGCAGAATCCTGAGTAGACAATCTCTCCTGTCTGCTACCTGCCGACGCAGCTGGGGACTGCAGCCATACCTGCAATACTTCAGGGGCAGGATATGTATATATATTTAAAATACATATATCTATATCTATATTGATCTATATCTATCTATATTTATATATGTATATATATAAAGAGAGAGTTAGAGAAAGTCAAGACAAAGCTAGAGAGACAATGGGCTACATTCACTCTTTTTATAACATGAGTTACCAGCAGTAGTTGAAGGCTGTACCAGTTTTGAATATAGACCATGTCAGAGATCAGTGTCAAATGTCTGAAATTAAAAACCACCCTTAAGTTGTATTTTTAAAGTGGAAGTGAAAAATTCAGGTTCTGAAGTATTTTAAATGTAAATATGAGATTTTAATCTAATCTAAATGAATTAGTTTTCACATAAATATGGGTCAAATTAATATGAAGTCACTTTTCATTATTGTGCTAAATTAATGATTTGAGTAAATAAACGTTTCCATTAGGTGAGAATATGTGCCTATTTTCATGACATTTTTCTATTTATTTTCTAGTTGAACCTGGCTGTAGATGAACAAAAGAAAAAGTTACTGAAAAATTTATCCTCTCAATGACAGCTATAGAACACCAAAAGGCACAAGATGAAGTAAGAAACTTAATTTTCAAACTGGGTTATAAAACTGAAGTGAAATTCATTACAGAATTAACCAGTTTTGCTTGACTCTGGAAAGGGCTAATTGTAGCTGTAGTACAATGAAAACAATATGTCGAAACTGGAAATCACTTTATGGATGCATGCAGTTTTAAGAAATTACATGTTTGATATAATAAATCACAGAATCTAAAAATACTTATGACTACTTTCTTATACATTTTCTAAATTGATAAATTTTACATTATTTGAATCTGAAAACTCTAAAGCAAGCTAGTATTTTGTTGAACTTTGAATAAATACTGAATCTTGTTTATATTTTCTGAATTATTGTTCTGAATTTTAGAAATGACAAGAATGTTATCTATCAAGAAAAACCTTTAGTTTACAAATGTCATGCCTAAGTGAAGCTAATCATAAGATTCTGTAGGCGATATTGTAATGAAGAACTGTTAGAAAAAACCTTCTTTTCTCCAAAGCTCATGCTGTGAAGTTGACAGCATATTACATAAATGAAATAATAGTACGAAATTGGAGTTAGACAGAGGGGGAAATGATTCTCATGTAACTTCCTGGAATGCAAGAGCATTTAATCTTTCTGAAGAAAGAAGATGAATTTGATGATTTCCATATACCACTGTCAGTAAATAAAATCTATAAGTGGCTTAAAAAATAAAATGGTATGAATATTTAAGTCAAACTTTTCATGTGTTTCTCTTTTGACATTTTTGGCAAAGAAATTCACTCAAAATGGTTAATATTTTCTTATCAGCATTACTTAATCTCCTTTGCTTAATCTTACACCAGGTATAGAGCATCAAAATATTTTAGAGAGAATTTTGGCTTTACATTAGAGATTACATTAATATTTGGAATGTATATATTCAGTGTAAAGTACTATATTGCAAACATTGACTGGTAGTAGAAGTAGAAAATATTTCATAAAACTTCCAATTGAAAAACTGCCAACTGAATAATTTCTCAAAATTCTACAAATATCATATATATTTAATTATAGCTCAGATGTATTACACTTAATTAGGCTAGTAATTATAAATTAGAAGTCCTTTATTCATTTTTTAAATGTTTTCATTGTAATTTTGTATAGTTTTATTATCTTTTCATATCTTAAAATGAGTTATGCAAGTTGATCATGGTAATTTTTAGGAAATTTAAATTAAAGTTTCTAATATGTATAATTAAATTTATATGTTGTAATACCTTATTAAAAGCTTTATATAAAATAATGAAAATAAATATTTATCTGTTAGATATTGAAATTTTGTCTTTAATATTTAATAAAAAAATTAGTTTTCAATATAAAAGATTGTTGCATACCAGAAAGCTGACATTTAGTATATTTGATTAGCAACAACAAAAATACAAGTTTTCTTCTATAAATCAAGGAGTGTGTATTGTGTTATTTTTATATTTATTTTTTATCATAATCCTCATGTTTACTTATTTAGTTGTGCAGGACACCTAAAAGCCTAGGCCTCTGCATCTGCCCTGGATTGCCTCCTGCAGGTCACTTCATAGATAGGGGGTAGTCTAAATGTGGCAGTCTTATCTGACCATGTATTCTGTACTGGCTGGTATAAATATTCTCTCATGCTACCACAATCATCGTTGGACTAGCTAGATCTTACCAGCATATTTGCCTGGCCACGTTGGATCTCTAAGTAATTAGCCCCAGAGAGAAATGCTGTTTGCCTCCAAGCAAGCAAGCATGGCTCCCTGATAACTCAAAGGCAATTAAAATACAAAACTATCATGAAATAGACGAGACTCTTGTGAAGGCCTTGAAGATATATTTAACTGGCCTTTTTTTTTTTTTTTTTTTTGCTTTTTGGGTCACACCCGGCAATGCTCAGGGGTTACTCCTGGCTCTGCACTCAGGAATTACTCCTGGCGGTGCTCAGGGGACCATATGGGATGCCGGGTATCGAACCACCCACCCTATAAAGGCATTTCCAGGTAGATCTTGGCTCAAGACATTAGGTGAGGTGCTGGGAAAAAATTACATGAGGGCATTTGACCCTTCCTGCTAGGGGAAGTTACATTTAGCTTATAGCTCCTCCCAGCTCTGCTAGGAGGCTTTTAATTAGCTCTGGGTCCTTGTAACAGGCAGATGGCCTCCTGAAGTTGCTACATTTCTATAGAGCTGTTTTCCTGTTTTTTCATCTCTAGATAGCCCAGCCCAAAGTGGGCCGGGCTGGGAAGTTTGGGCAGATTTCTAGCTATAAAATAAGCTGCAAGAAGAAAGAAGCCCTTCTTTTTTTTTTTCCTCCCTTTTTGCCATTTTGGCTTCCCTTGACGTTTGCCTCTCCGTCCTCTCCATCTCTGTTGGGCCTCAACACGTGGTGGCAGCCATCTTGGCCTACACGTGGCTGGGGCCTAGCTGGGAACCCAGAGTCGGAGGTTTTACCTGCTCTTGGATTGTATATTGGAACCTGTGATAGTAAAGCCCTTTTAAAACTGCATCGGATTCCTGAGTTTTTTATCCATTCCTCGCCGGCTTCAGAGGTAGTAGGGAACTCGCTTCCCAGCACTTTTGGGGACCCCCCGGAGTCCCCGACAAATAGTGAAGATAAAAGATTTTGTCCATGATACATGTCCATCATAGATCATTTTGTGCTTGTTAGTTTCCATAATTTTCACTTAAGACTCACTTATTTATTTCTGGGGTCACACCCTGCAATGCTCAGGAGTAACTCCTGGCTCTTCTCTCAGGTATTACTCCTGGAAGTGCTCAGGGGACCATGTGGGAAACCGGGAATCAAACGCAGGTTGGTTGCATGCAAAAGCAAACACCCTACCCACTGTGCTATGGCTCCGGCCCCTTAAGACTCACTTATATGTAGAATAATGTTGGTGTTATGTTAGAAATAGTAAACTACAGGCCTAATATTCACATCCTTCTATCTTTTGTTGACCAATACAAGTCACATGGTCAAATTGCCATCAATGTGATGGAGAAGGACAAGCTTAAAAGAGAGAGACAATAGGTATTTAGGAAGATTACATACATTTCTGTAATAAAGGCAACAGAGTTGTAGTGAGTATATGGTTTATAGTTATTTGGTACCAGTACACTTCCTTGTTCCTCCTGCACAGTACTTAATTTTGTCACATACTGGCTTGATCGGCCATGGATAAAATAATGCCTTTTGTTTGATTCAAAAGTAAAATAGAGACATAGTTTGGTGTTTTTTTAGTGTTCTGATTAGAAAAAGTCAGCAATACCAAGTTTTGGTCATATTTAACTAGCAGAGATACAAAATCCTGATGGTGAGAGAGGAAAAAATCTCTAAGAGTTGGATTTTTCATTCGAGTGTTTATTTTTCCTTGTTTTTTTTCCCTGACAACATTATATTTACTGACATATCTGCAAATCTGAGACTTGAACTTCTGCAGTCTATAATATAGTTTTATGTTAAAAATATTGTCTTATTTGTTGTAAATTTTATATAAAATAATAAGCATACACATCATAAAATTACTTTGAGGCATGAAATAGATTTTAAAAGATCAGACTTTTTGGGAAATGGTTTGTCTGGAGATCTGCATGTAATTTATTATTGTTGACTTCAGAGTGTGTTATTTTTGAATTCTCTGAAAAGTAGATGTCAATATGGGATTAAATATGTAGTGATTCTATTAGGAAAAAATCCTGTAAGAAAAATGGGAAGAACTCTAGATAAAGCTAGATAGACTCATCAGATTAAATGTAGGCTAGAATGTAAGTGAAGGTTTACAGAGAGGGAAGATCAGTAGATGCAGCTTAGATCACAATAAAACCTCAGAAAAGTTTGGGAAAGCTGTTGATATTTATCAGGACCAAAGTGAACCATTGGAGAAGTTATGAGATTCTCTGGAATGGACTTAGAATCTTCAGCCATTGGTGCCGGTCAACCAAGTATGAATTTCTGAGCATAGTAGCTGGGACCGTTGGTCAATTGTATTCATGTATCTAGAAATTTGTGATAAATGTATCACCACTAGTGCCTTTAAATTGCAGAATTGGTATTGTACTTGTGGTTATAAACATGGCCCCTAATGCCAGTTGAGTTGCATGTATTTTTATGAAGATTTTATTTTCAACTTTTCCTTTGTACATGAGTGAACAGACAAGTTTGATTCTTTAGTAGACTTAAAGGCAAGATAATAAGAATTTCTGGTGGCAAAAAGTTATTCCAAAAATATTTTTCACCCAGAAAAGCTCTAAGAAACTATTAAAAAGTTGGGAGCATCTGAAGTGGTAGAGATAAGAGTTATTATACATTTTAGTTTCCCTGGCAGTTACAGTATAGTTTACTTTGCTCACAGGCACTTACTCACTTATGTGTGTGTGTGTGTGTGTGTGTTTATCAAATTCTGGTTAAACTTTGTTATTAACCAGGAGCTTACCTTACTTGGGTCTGGAACAAATAAAAGATTTTTGGAAACTTAAAATGTTAGTCTTGTCCTTTTTTTTATTCTTCTTAATTGTGTTTTTATTTAGAAAGTTTCTTGGTAGTTAAAGTACTTTACTGTTTTTGAGATTACGCTGCATGCTTAGTGCAGAAATGGCATTGCTTTCATCTCCATCTCAACTAGTGTTTTTTGGAAGGTGCCATTGCTCCATTTCAGACCCCCACAGCTGGGTCTACTGCAGATGGATTGAAGTGTAGTGGGATAACCCTTCTTTGGTCACTTGATAAAGGAACAGGCAAAAATATAATACAGAGTTGAGATTTCCATTAGACTTCCATTTGTGTGTGTGTGTATGTATGTGTATTTATTAGCTCATTTGGTAGAATATAGATGCCCAGCTATCTTACTGACTTTATTAAAACACAGTTTCTATTATTGGGGAATATATTATAGATTGGAAGAGTTAATAAATCAATAACTACAGAAAAAGGATAATATCCCTAGCATAGAGGCTTCCACTCTCTGTGCTGATATTAGGTGTCAAATTGCACTACAATTTAGTGCAAAGTGCTCAGGAGACCTCCTTACCTGCATAGGTGAACTCAAGACTAGTTAGGTCAACAACTTGCTCTTATTGAGAAATATGAGGAATTACATAATTGTTCATAATGCAAAACAATACTATTCAGACTTTATGGTTTTGGAAGTCTATCCAGTATGAATCTTTTAGATTTATTACAACAATAATGATCAGTGCTGACTCTAAATAATCATGATAACTTTATTATATTCAAGAATGTACATAAACATGGCCCCACTGCCTTACCTGTTAAGCAGCGCCCAGTGTGTATGTTCATAGACAGGTGTGCATTTGCATAGTTTTATAAGTTGGGTTTGTTTCCTCGTCAGAATATGTAGTTCAGTATTTTTTGCTACCTTCTGCTCATTTGTCACTCTCTCGAATTCTGTACAAGTGTCACTTCCGTGCTGCATTTCCACGGAGAATGAAAAGTAGAATGTGTAGGCTTTCTGTTGCACAATGAGATGGTGCTTTTTTTTTCAACATATGCATACGTAAGCCTTCTTTTGTGAATGGGACTGATAGGGTCAGATAATGTTTAAAGGGAAAGGCTTTATGTCTCTCAGCCCTCTATGTTTCCACATGGATGCTCCCACACACACATAGATTGAATTATGAACAGACCCATTAATGCCGGGATCACAGAAGGTCAAGTTTTGTCTTCTTTTACCCCTATTCACATTGCCTTTGTGGAGAGAGGGTGGAAAAGGATTTGTAGAAAAAATAGAGAAGATTCATGATGAAGAAGTTTAAAGAACATTTTTCCTTTAACTCCATCTGTGATTTGATTATATATATATTCAATGAATATATGTATGTATATATGCATATACATATATAATGTAAAATAAGTCAGGAGTATTGAAATTACTAACTATTTTGTTATATGAAGTATTTCATTTGTAAATTTATCCTTAAGGTTACCTGTTATATAACTAATAAGAACAAAATATAGCACTTTGAGCAGAAATGGTCTTATCAAATGTAAAAGTAACATAAAGTTATAATAAAAAGTGGATGGAAACTTTTATCAAAATATCAGTCGAATAGCCCCTGATACATTTTCTCCTATGTTTAAATGTATTTGTAGGGGCATATTATTACATAGTTTGAAATTTTTTAAAGGTTAAAATTGATGCAATTACACTTCATTTAGATTATCAAGTAAATAAACAAGAAAAAGAGCAGAAGTAATGGAGACATTTTGTAAAACAATGGAGAATTCACAGGAGATAAAACTTCCAAGGCTTTAACCAATGGTCCTTTAGAATGCAAATGACATCATCAATTCTATGGTTGGTTGATTTTTGATGTCACATGAAATCCCCTCTTAGTGAAAGACTATGGATTGTGACAGTAAAACCAGTCATGTATAAAAATGTCCTCAAATCAAAGTCTGAAATTCTTCTTTTGTATGTGTGTGACTTGCTGTAGCATAAGTTTCAGAACATGCAATTAAAATAGTAATATTGACTAACAAAATATGTTACAAGATACTTAGTGTACTTTAAAGACTACATAGGTTATATGTCAGAATATCGTGATGGTGGGAAAGGTTCAGCGATGATTTGTACTTTCCATAAAGGAAGCATTTCGATTTTGGGTCTCTGATTATTAGATCTCAGTTATATCCTATGATTATCAGAGCAAGCCACCTGACTTGTTCTGATCTTTAGTTTTACTTCATAAATCCTATTATCCTTCATTCTTACGACAACACTTCCAGAGAGTAGTAGGGTGGACTG
>JAJIBD010012118.1:0-32273 GCA_021461705.1 Cryptotis parvus
TTGTTCTGCACTCAGGAATTACTCTTGGCAGTGCTTGGGGGGACCATATGTAATGTTGGATGCCAGAGATTAAACCTGGGATGGCTATATGCAAGGCAAGTGTCCCACGCACTGTGGCTCTGGCCCCAAAGATTTTTTTTCTAATCTTAAATGACCAAATATCATAACTTTTATTTACGTTAGTTATTTAACTGTTGCACCGCGTTAGAATTTAGGACCTCAGGCACTCTGCTAAATGAGGGTCTGGTGTCCTCAAGAGTAGAGCAAACAGAGCACCATATCTCCAAATCACACAGCCAAGAGCTCAAGAAATTCTAAAGCCTTCCAATTTACATAGACATGTTCCTTCTTTCTAGGGTAGAGAGTTAAGAGTAAAGACACTTAACTTGCATGTGGTCAACCCCAATCTGATCCTGGGACCACCTGGTCCCCCCTGACTCTGTTTAGGAAGCAACCCCTAAACAGAGTCAAAAAGCAGCCCCTGAGTACCACCGAGTGTGGCCCGACCACCCCACACCCCAAATAAAAGCAGTCTTTGTAGAAATCTATAAACTTACTCAGTGCCTTCCACCGTGTTTGGGAGTCAATGAAAAACAATCTGTCTCATCTTTTTGTTTCCTCCCCACTTATAATTATTGGAAAGAACTTTCTGGCTATGGGGCAGGAGGTCCCCAGGTGGAATCCAGCCCTTCCAGGCCACTTCCTCCATGACATCATGTGTCTCCCCCACCTGCTGTGAGGGCTGCCTGGGCGCTGTTACCCCAGAAGAGTCTCAAGGAGAAGGGCACTGTGGGCATGTCCCGACAACTCAGGCAGCCCCGCACCAGACCTCACCATGCCACACGGGGCTGTTTCCCCACCGAGGGACAGGTTGGTGGCTGCACACCGCAGACCTCCTTTCCCGCCTCTCCCGACACCCACCTCCCGTGGGATCCCCACACATCTGGTCCTGGAGCTGATGGGGGATGAGCTGCAGGTCTGAAACCTTCTCATCGTCCCTTGGGGTGAGAGACGCTGAGGTCTGCTGAGGCGTCCATCACTCCAGCTCGGGAATATATACCTGCTCCCCAAAATCTTCATTTATTTCCTTTTGTCTCCACACACCTCTTTCCCTCTGCCTTTCCCTCCTACTCTTCTTTCTCTGACTTTATTTATCTATGTATTTATCTATTTACTTATTTATTTATTTGCTTGCCTTGTGAGTCACACCTGGTGATACCAGGCGGTTACGCCTGACTCTGCACTCAGGAATTACTCCTGGTAGTGCTCAGGGGACCATATCAGATGCTGAGGATTGAATCTGGGTTGGCTGCGTGCAAAGCAAACAGCCTACCTGCTGTACTATCACTCCAGCCCCCTTTCTCTGACTTTAATCACTAAAACCCCGATTTAAAAATAATTACCTAAAAACTGTTCAAGTCTTTGCCTCCCCACACTTAGCTATACCCCTTGATCTTTTTTTCTCCAAAGGCCTTGAAAGCCTGGTCTCTGCCCCCCCACCCCCTTCAATCTTTCCACACCCCTATTCTTTGCAAAGAACAGTGTCACCCCTTATTCTAAACTACGGTTTATTTATTGTTTGGGGCCATACCCAGCAGTGCTCAGGGCTCACTCCTGGCTCTGTATAATGGATCACCCCAGTGGGCTCGAGAGACTGTATGGAGTATCGCGTATTGAACTGTTTGACCGTGTGCAGGGCGAGCACCCTATATGCTGCACTATCTCTCTGGTCTCTGTAATTCGTATTTCAGGTAACAATAACCTCCATCACAAACCCAGCAAATCAGCACCACTCTGATTTCCCTGTGGCCCTTGAAAGTTCCGGCAATTCTCTCCCACTTCATCTGGTTTCCTCAATTTTTTTTTTTTTTTTTTGCTTTTTTGGGTCACACCGGCGGCGCTCAGGGGTTACTCCTGGCTTTGCACTCAGGAATTACTCCTGGCAGTGCGGCGGGGACCATATGGATGCCGGGGATCAAACCGGGCCGGCACAGGCCGGCTGCGTGCAAGGCAAAAGCCCTACCCGCTGGGCTATCACTCCGGCCCCTTCCTCAAGTGTTCTTGCCCTGTCCTCCTCATTCTGGCCTCCCTCCTTGTTCCCCCAATCCCCCTCTGCCAAACTGTGGGCACCTCCTGGAACGGTTCTCCATGGGATCCCCTGCTCGTTTCTCCGGGCCGTCCATTTACAGTCAATGTGATCACCAAGCACCCAGGTCTCAGCGAAGGGTTGCCAGGCTACCCAGTGCTGACTCCTGACCCAGTCTCACCTAACCCGCTCCGGTGCCTGAGATTTTAGTCCTTGGACTCTCCTCTGTGCCACCCCAGGTGACAGCTCTGTATCACTGTATCACTGTCTTCCCGTTCATCATCGATTTGCTCGGCGGGCACCAGTAACATCTCCATATGACCTGTCTCATGCAAGTAGAGCCCAAGGGCACCTGTTTGCTCCAGGAACATAAAGAACCTCAAACCATTCCATGAGGTCATGGGAATGAGGTCTATAATTGTTACTGGTATCTGGCATATCAAATACGACACGGGTAGCTTGCCAGGCTCTGCCGTGTGGGTAGCATATGTAGTCATCTCAAAATCCAGCATTTATTGATGAACCGGCGCAGCTGCAAGCGGCCGAGCGAGCCCGGCTGTGATAGGCTGGTCTGCTGGGCAGAGTTCTGATGAGGGGGAAGTCCAGATGTGGAAAATGGAGGTCCTCATGGAGTGGGGGGGTCGTCTGGCTTGTTGCGAGGCTCTGCTGGGGTGGCGGGCCAGGGATAGAACCTGCCATCCCTCCCCGGGCACCTCATGAGCGGCTGGGCACAGGGAGAGCCAGTAGCAGCTCTGCCCCATGTCTGTCTCAGCTCTGTAGCTCTGCAGAATATTCCTCATCCAGGAATTTTCTCATCCTTGATCTGGCCCAGTCCCTTTAGTCCTGAACACGTTAGCTCAAATTCAAACATCTCTAACATCTTTTGTAAACATTTCATGCTCCAGTATGTGCATCCCTGTTTGATTCCAACTTGCCTTTCATATTTGGTAGTAGCAGAGGCGCATAAAACAGAAAACCTCCTGTTTCCTACTCAACTGTCTTTTCCAATGCCTCAAGTGAAAGTTGACTCCCTACTCCCTACTTCCAGTTTCTACAGCCTGTGCCACCCACTTCTGCACTTAATTTATTCATATTTTTTACAAGTTGTCTCTTCAAGTGCCAAGTATAAACTTCAGTTCAGGGACCGGGCGACAGTACAATGGGGAGGGTGTTTGCCTTGCATGCGGCCAATCTGGGTTTGATTCCCAGCATCCTATATGGTCCCCTGAGCACTGTCAGGAGTAATTCCTGAGTGCAGAGCCAGGAATAGCCCCTGGGCATTGCTGGGTATGACCCAAAAAGAAAAAGAAAAAAAAAAAGTTCTTGACTATCTCATAAACCGCATTCAGAGGAGACGTGGGAATTCAGATGCTGGTGCAATACTGGTGGCAATGCCAGCTGCAAGTGTTTATTTAGCACCTACTCCATGCCAGGCTCCACCGCTCTCTTCTGAGTAGTTGCATTTCTAGTAACTGATTTAATCCTTATGTTACTGTCATGTAGTACATGATCTCACTTTACAGATGAGAAACCATGGCCTAAAGAGATTAAATAATTTACACAAGGTTCCACAGGCTGGAAAGTCAAGTGGGAGGTTTCTAATAGTTCTGCTTGTAGACATAATACGGTGCTTTTATTACTGGTTCATACATGTGTTCTGTTCATACATGTGAGTTCCTGAAGGCTAGTCTTACTCATCTTGTGCAGTGACTCAGTGTGGACATACTGGCATTTGAACCAGATGATTCTTCACTATGCTGCATGGCCCTGTACACAGAAGGCATTTTGTGTCCCTGGTTATTGCCGTCTACATGTAGGCGTACCCAATACTAGAAACAATCTTTTGATTCTTCCACCCACTTCCAAATGCCTGGGCTGATCTGGATTAGCCAACCCTCAGAATGCCGGTCACCTCCAAATCCCACTCCATACCAAACTGACACCACCTTTAGTCCCTGGTAGCTGTGACTCAAAACCGTTGGTGACCTTTGGCAGCCAAGGCAGTAGCATCCCCACCATGCCAGCAGCAGCTCAGAGTTTGACCCCCCAGAGTCACCACAGGTGCTGAGCACAATCCTGGTAGCTCTGTTGTCTGTGATCCACAAGTTCCTGACTACAGTACTGCATCATGTGTGTGAGCCACGCAACAGAGGGGGAGCCAGTCCAGAGGAGCACCATGGGAATCCCACAGCCAGGGGGTATGAGCCCTGCTGACCTCTCTGTGGGCCCTGCAGGGACTGTTGGCACACACATGAACAAGCATGGCAGCTGAAGGCATGTAGCCCTCAGAAAGCACTTAAGCTGAGAGCACCCCCAACCTAGTGTGAGACCCCCCAAAGCTGGGCATGTGGATGACCCCCTCATCATCACAATGACCGTAGCAAGCAATAAAAAAAGATAACAGAAAGAATCAGATCATCACAATAAGTGACCCCTGTCCTACCTGTTATCACTGTCATTTGTCCCATGAATATGCAGCTGATCGGTGAGTGGTTAATAAGTCAACTAATTAAGCCAATTAGGCCTAACTCTTAGACCCCAGCCCCCTACCCCACCCCCAGATACACACAAATTCAAGCTGATTCAATGATCTGCACTCTCCTGGGAATCTGAACAAAAGACATGTCTGGCGGATGTCAGAGGAAGAGGAGCAGAAGCCAGAAGAATGCCCTGAAGTCGTGTGGGGAATGAGGCTCTGTATAATATAACGGGAAGAGGACTAGAAACTATGAGTAAGTGGAAAGTGCTGGTGGCTTATAAAAGGGAAGGGAAGCAGATGCCCGGCGAAAAGCCAGTGTGGTGGAGAGAAGGAGACGGCCCAGGAAAAGGAGCAATGAGAAAGTGAAGGTTCTATCCACTGACACTGAGCAACAGGCCCGTCCCCCTCCCACCATCCCCACCCAACCCTGCACCTTTGGGTAATCCTCTAACAAAGCAGGGTGTTTGCTACACAATTCTATTAGCTAAACACACAGGCACACTAGTGCAATGGCAAAGCCCTGCAAAGTCTAAGGCATGGCCATAAAATGAGAGTTTCCACTGCCGCTCCTACCGCCCATGATATCCAAAGGTGTTTGTTTCTCTGGCCGTTCATTCCCGCTAGGTTCATTCCTGCGCAAGTCTCAAAAGGAGCAGAACCTCTTGGTATCAGCTATAACCATGGCTTGTAACCAACACGGGAGATTAAACAGGGATAAAAGTTAATGTCTTGAACTAAACTGGCAGCTATTTTGTTCCAGTATTTGAGCACAGAGTGTAGTGAGGGAGATATCACAGTCACATCTTGCAAAGATAAGAAATCTTGACTCTCAAAGTCCTAACCACTTTAAATTGGGGCGGGAAGATAAGACAGGGGTTAGGATATTCATTACACAGTTGGCCTGGCTTAATCCGGCACTGCAGAGGTTCCCAAACAGCACCAGGTGTGGGCCTTGGGCACAGAGCTAGGAATAGTCCCCAGCAACTATTGGGGGGTTGAGTATGGTCCAAACCCAACTCTGAACTGTCCCTGAAACACTGGCCAAGTGTCTTCTACTGTTCATTTTCCTGACCTTGGAAGAAAACAGAGAGAGGAGCACCCTGGACTGCTGATACACTGCAGTCACTACTCACACTTGAAGGAATCTTTTTTTTTTTTCCTTTTTGGGTCACACCAGCTCTGCTCAGGGTTACTCCTGGCCCTGTACTCAGGAATTACTCCTGTTGGTGCTCGGGGGCCATATGGGATGCTGGGATACGAACCGGGTCAGCAGAGTGCAAGGCAAACGCCCACCCTGCTGCACTACTGTTCTGGCCCCTTGAAGGAATCTTTCACATGTTCCCGTCACCACCTCCCCTCCTGAGCTCCCCCCACATTGTGTGTCTCTGTGGCTTCTGTTCTCACCCACACACCACAATACAAAGGTTATTCCTCAGCCCTAATCCATGGGCGGGGGGAGAGAGGGGGGAGTAATCCCACCATCCAAAGCCCCTTACTGTGTCCCCTGTCAACCTTCCCAAGTCTTCCCAAGTGCATTTCATATGGAATGAACTAATTGCTACATGGCTGGCTTCAACTGTGGTGAAAGAGTAAAAAGCATGAAGAAACACAGACTCTGGGGTCGGAGTGTGCCTTAGTGCTGGACTACAGAACACTCATGAGTGAGGTCCAGGTCCTATTCCCAGGCAAGGAAGGAAGGGACAGAGGAATTAGAAGAGGGGATCCAAAAAGGTAAGATTCAGAGCTGCCAAACACACATACCCTCTCACAACCTTGGCCCCAGTTGTTGGATCAACTCCTCAGCTTTCTTTTTCTTTTTCTTCTTTTTTCTTTTCTTTTTTGCTTTTTGGGTCACACCCGGCAATGCTCAGGGGTTACTCCTGGCTCTGCACTCAGGAATTACTCCTGGCGGTGCTCGGGACCATATGGGATGCCAGGGATTGAACCCGGGCCAACACAGGCCGGCCGCGTGCAAGGCAAACGCCCTACCCACTGGGCTATCGCTCCGGCCCCTGTTTTTTCTTTTAAATAAAAATTTGTTGTTTTAAAATTGAGTTTATTAAAAAGAAAATCGAGTTTATTGACCGAGGTGCGGTGATTTACAATACCACTACTGGGGGGTTCCATGCACATAATCTGAGCCTCACACCCATCACTAGGAATACTCAGCTCCCTCCCCCAAGGACCCAATGCCCCTCCCTTTCAACACCTCCCTACCCCCAACTCAATGGTGTGGATCAGGGACCCTGCTGTATTCAAGCCCAAAAGCAGCTGACTTATCAGGCTGTGGAGTCTTGAGTCTGGGGCTTGCAATGACCAGATCCTAAGGAGAGGACAGGCCTTGAGTCCTTGTAGAAACAAACTCCCCTCAAACACATGAACTGGGCATGGAGCCCATGAGACCCTCAGGGAAGGCTGCAGAAAGCTGATGGGTCCATGTCTGAATTCAAGTCCCTCCAAGACAGGAGGTTTCATTAACACGTCAATTCCAGGGAAAGCTGGGAGCCCTCTGAGAGGTGAGACCCACCTCTTGGCACCAAGGGACCACGCCCTGGGACTAAGGGCAGAGCCCTCAGAGCCTTTCCTGACACACAGCGGGTGTGGGCAGGAGGCACTGATAAGGCGGCAGGGTAAGAGTCCTGGGCGGAAGACTTGGCTGGCAGCCCACGGGTCTGAAACTGACTTTGTGGGGAGTCGCGGAGGAGGGGAACACTGGGAGAGGAGGATGGGATGGGCGTTCCACCCTGCTAACTACACCTGAGATAGTTACAGGAGCAGAGGGCAGAGGTCGATGGGAAAGAGGGGTCCTCCTGGATCTCAGGAGAGGCCAGCAGGCACTGGCCTTCTGAAAGTGTCATTTGAAAAGGGGAAGGAAGGGAGGAGGAAACCACCATTCCCAAGCACCTACGAGGCTCTAAGACAGGTGACTGAGTGTTTTATTTCTATTATTCCCAACCAGGAGACAAGCCCTTTTTAAAGCAAAGAAGGACCCAAAGCCCAGGGAGGTTGTCATCTGTCTAAAGTTACACTCTGAGAAGGGAACAGTGTGCTCATAATTCTCAAAAGTACTAATACTAACCTAGAACTGAGCATTAAATACAGGCAAAAAGATACACGTGTTAACTTCTAAATGTATGTATTGCAATCCACAGTGTGTAAGAAAAGGAAGAGAGAGAGACAGAGACAGAGAGAGAGAGAGAGAGAGAGAGAGAGAGAGAGAAAAGAGATAAAGAACCTGACATAGAGGCAGGCTAGGGAGGGGGGGAATAGGGGACATTGGTGGTGGGAAATGGGCACTGGTGGAGGGATGGGTGCTGGAACACTGTATGAACGAAACCCAAACATGAACATCTTGTAATTGTATATCTCACGGTGGTATAATAAAATATTTTTTAAAAAGTTACACTCTGAGTTGAGACTTGGATTTGGAGCAAAGGAGGCTTGTTCAGCTTCAGCATTACAGGTGCGGCAGCCAGGAAGAGGAGTGAGACCAAGACATGAGCCAAGACTGTTTTAGAGGAAACCGGTGAATGGTTTCTAGAGCAGACTGTTTTATGGCAGGTCTGGGAGGAGGCTTAAAGGTTTATTTGTGTTGTTTTGTTTTTAAATAAAAAATGGGAGAAGAAGGTCAGTTGAACTAAACATGAACCGACAGTCAAAAGCGAATGCTCATTTCAGAGTGCTGGAGTCCCAGGCAGACACAGCAGTAGGGAGGTGATTTTGGAGAGCAGAGGGAGTGATACCACACTCCAGAGAGCCGGAGCTGACTCGCGCCGAGCCAAACTGCACAAACCTCAACCTGCGGCAGCCAGAAGGTTTGAAGCAAAGAAGGAACTGAAGGGAGGAAAGCCAGGAACCGTGGGACAATACAAAAAGGGGCAGAAGGCATCGCAGAATCAGAACCTTTTCTTTTGTCCCCCTCCTTTTGAGCTGAAGGAATTCACATGCCATTCAATCCCTATCATTTCAAAGCAAAAACATATCTAGAAGGAAAAAATTTTAAAAGGCTGGTGACTCCACTTCCAACTAAAGTCTGATTTGATTTCTTTCTTTTATCTTTATAAAAATGCAGACAGAGAGCTGCTTTGTCTAAAACAGTGCCCTAGAAACTCACGGGGTGCCAAGCTAGGGCTGGGAGGGCCAGGACAAAGCTCGGCAGGTGGACGGCTCCTAGGACCCTGGTTCCTTTCCTGCCTTGATGTCCCCTCGGTCAGTCTAACCTGTGAGGTGGTTCTGAAGTGGGGGCCGGCAGGGGCGGGGGCTCACTGGGGCAGTAAGGGGTGACATGGACTTTTTAGATGACTCACATTTCCGCCCCTCTAACCCCGGTCACGGCTGGGATTTCCCCACAATACACCAGAACCACAAAGTCCACATATGAGAATAACATGTATCCTAACAACAAATGCCTATAGGAGATTCAAGAATTGTAGAAATAACCACAAAGTTCACTACAGAGAGCCAGATAAAAGACAAAGTGTTAAGAAAGAGACCAGATAAAAGAGCCCACCCACTTCAAGTGTTAGGCTCTGGGAGCTGACTCACTGGCTAGCCAGCACGAGCAGAGCACAGGGAAGAACATCTGGCTGCCACAGGAGCCAGTGCTCAGCATCCCCTAAGCTCCCCGAATGCCGAGGAATGAGCAAGCTGTTAGCCAAGTTTGCTTTCCCACTAAGGTCTCAGGGAGTGTAGGGACCAGGGAAGAGGAACAGACCAGGAAACCAGGCTTTGGCTTGGCACTCTGATAATAAATTTCGTATTCCCATAAGGCACACAGGGCAGTGGAGTAAAAACAAAGACACGTGGAAGCAGAGATGGGAGGCGGAATCCAACAGAGCACAGAAACCACCCAGAGCAAGATTAGATTCTGGAGGCCCTGCTTTATATTTAGAAAGCACTTGTGCAGGCCCTGCCTCCTTCAAATGCTTCCCAAAGGGATGGAATCTGTAAGGCTGTTACACTCTGAACACGCTGAATGACGATGCTGAGAGCTGGGTTCCTGAGCGCACGTTTCTGGTACCCAGCAGGACAGCCCGTTAGCCCAGTTCACACTCCAGCCTCCTGAGGAGGCCGCCCGAGTCCCTACCTTGGCTTCTCTTCTTGTTTTGCACAAACTCCGCGCGTCTCAGGGTGCTGGGTGCTGTGCGGCGAAAACAGCTATTCCTTTTCCAAGCATCGGTGCCGTTCAGCTTTCTCTCTTCCTCTACCTGCCAGGCATCCTTCCCGAGGAAGGGCCCTGAGAAATGTCACCTTGTCGTTCTCCTGGGCCTCCCCGCGTGCTCTGATTCTCCCCACCATCCGGGGTGAGCTTGCCGCCCCCAGTGCCATGGCTCCAAGGCCGTTAAGTTCCACGTCCCTCCTCTGACAGAGAGAATCTGCTCCCCTGTAATTCTGAAGTTTATATTCAGGGTCTGCCAACAGAGGTTCCCTACCTTTATTTTCTGTATCAGGCTTATGCTGATGCACGGCAGGAGTCTTGGCTTTAGGGTAGATGTTATCATTTTGGTAAACATTCCTGCCCCCTTCATAGTAGCGGCAAATTCCTTACCTTCATTGACACCATTCAACTCTAAGGAGTCCACAAACCGACCATTCGTATAAGGAACATAATATGCATTGCTGAGGTTTCTATAATAAAAATGACTTTCTTTAGCATTCTCAAAATCATAATCAACATTCCTGTGGCCCAAATGCCAGTTTTGAGGTTGATCCACATTCTCCAGAGAATCATCCAAAGCCCCGTACACAGACTCTTGCTCGGCTTCTCCAACCTCCTCGGATTGCAGCTGAGATTTGTGGAATGTCCGTGGCCATTCCTCTCTGGAGACCCCACAGCGCTCCAGGCTCCACCTGGGCTTCCTGTAAACCAACTATCCTCAGTCCCAGGGCTCAGGCTCCGCATAATCGATGTAGTCGGGATCCCTCAAACCATCACAGCCTCGAGTCCCACTGCCGTAGTCCACACAGCCCTCGGCCCTTCCTTCCCTTCCCTGTCGTCCATGCAGCTTGGCTCGTGGGGCTCGAAATCCCAGTATCCACACTGCCTTTTGCGGTAGGGCCGATGTGGCCCCAAGGCCCGGCCTCTGGAATCCAAGTCATCGGCTCTGTACTGCCCGTCCAGCACGGCCGGGTCCCTTTTCTGCAGACTCCTGCAGTCTTCATACTCCCAGCTGGAGCCCCGGCGCCCTCTCCTCGCCGCGTTTCTGTTTCTCCTAGTCTCATGGGACTCACACATGCTCAGTGTGCGGAGAGACGTGGGTTTTACTTCTCCATTCCATGGGCCTGGGTTGGGCGGCAAAGCGCACAGGTGTAGTGTGGCCCGAGGCTGGGTCTGACCTGAAAAAAACAGTCTCCCAAAGCGCTGAAGACACTCTTCTTGCAACTCCGGTTGGAGCAGGAGCAAGGAGCAATGTGGAGGTATTTCGACCTCTGGATCCAATCAGTGAGTGACTCGATCGGTCCCCCTCCCCCTCCTGCAGAGGCCAGAAGATAATTAGTAACCAGCCTTCATGTGATTGGAGTTGGCAGCTTTGTTTGGTGTTTCCCAAGCTGGTCAAACTGGCCTGGCTGCTTTATGTGCTGAAGGAAGGTTGGAGAGGAAAGGCATGGGAAAGAGAAAGAGCCCCCTTTCCTACGCTCCGAAGATCAGGTGTCGGGTTCCTCGGCCCCTTCAATCCTGTCCTCACCAACCAGGGGTGCAAGTGAGGGTTTTCACCTGCAGCCCAGAGGGGACCCCCATTCCCTGTCCTCCGAGGCCACATCACTCAGCCTCGGCCAGCTGAAACTCTGTGGGCTGGTGTTTAGAGGCAGAGAGTTCTGTTTTCAAGGAATTCAAGTTACCAATGAGCAGACCTTAAATCCCGACCGCAAGCTCCCGTCTGCAAGCATGGTGCCATTGTGACCCACACACGCATGCACATACATACAGAGGAAGAGAATGTACTTTTTTGACTCAAATCTGGGTTCTGCTCCACTGACAGTATGAAAACGCGTTCCCAAAAGAAAACTGACTTCTTCATTCACTGACTTCTTCCTGTGTGCAAAAAACCCCAAACCACCCACTTTCTAAATCTCTTTCCTGTCTGATTTGCAGGGCATACTGAGGCAAGAAACCCAAAGGTAGGCATGAATGTACCTATTTGAGTTCTGATGTATTACATGGACACTGGCATCGGTGGGGCAAAGCAGAAGGGCAGGGCATGAGCGGGTGGGTCTGTGCCTGCCACGGAGGGGAGGGACATAAAGGACAGTGGCGACAGCCAAGTCCTGGTGGGACAGCCCGAGCATGCATGGAAAGGTGGCGTCTGACTCTCTCTGCCTTTGACATCACGCAGCCCTCCAGACCTACGAAGAACTAGGATGGGGGCTACGCCATGGGAGAAGTAAGAGGAAGTGACACTGGAGGCGCAGCTTGGACAGACAGCAGGGGCATGACAAACATTCTTTTCAGTCAATGGTACGAGAGCCAAGCGGTTTCTGAGTCGAGAGCAGAACCGCCAGAGTCAGGCAGGATGACCCTTTCACCTCTCACTGGCCACTGGACATCCAGGAGTGATTCCTTAGACTTTCATCTCATCCCTATAAAGGACCCTGAGGAGACCGGAGTAATAGGCTTGGTCAATAATTAGATGTTTCCTCTTCGCAGACTGTGTGTTCTCTATAAAGATGGGGCAGCTGGCCTTGCTGAGTGCCAGACTTTCAAACCCACGACTCTATTTGTCTCTCAACCTCTTTCCTGCCTTCAAATTACTAATGTGCTCTTATGTACCTTTTTGGGTTCTAGAGGAATGGAACGGAGCGATAGCAGGGAGGGCGTTTGCCTTGCACGCGTCAACCTGGGTTTGATCCTAGGTATCCGATATGGTCCCCCCATCACCGCCAGGAGTAATTCCGGAGTGCAGAGCCAGGAGTAACCCCTGAGTATGACCGGGTGTGACCCAAAAAGGAAAAAATGTCCTGAGGTAAAGTATTGCTTGGCTTTCGTCTGTTAGCTCTTTCTATCTCAGTACGTATATAGTTATATGTGTTGCCTCCATATTGTTTTCTAAATAGCTGGAGCAGCACCAGCCTTAGTGGCTTCCTTTGGGGCTGGTGCTATGCAGGCGTGAGGATGGGGCTAGGGCTAACAAGGTGCTACCGGTCTTGTTTTTGTTTTTACCTCTACAGCCCTGCAAAGAAGGCATTAGATTGTCCTTATTCTACTACAGATAAAGAAAGACTCCTGAGAGTTTAAATAATCTGCCCAAGATGGCTTAGATAAAACAAGGTAGGGCCATCATCTGAATGGAATCTACCCCACGACTCTAGACTAAGCGCCTCAAAAACACTTGAGTGCTTAAAAGTCTTCCTCTCCCACAAACCAAGTAAACTCTAGCATGGTCTGATTCAGAGATTGATCCCTAGGGCGGCAGTGACCACTAGTGCCACCGCCACTCGCCACCCCCCGCTATCACCACATCCACATACCACTACCACATATGCACACCCCACAACATAACCACCATCATCACTTTACACACCACATACACCACCATCACCATCTTACACACCACACACCCCTCCCTTCACCACACATACCACCATCACCTCCAAACACCCAAATCATACCACCATATACACACACCGCCATCACCACCACATTTATACCACACACACAACACATATACAATCACTACAACACACACACAAAACATAGACACAATCACCACACACACCACAGCCCGTTGCTATTCTCTCCAGTCCTGGCCTACTTCTACCCACTGCAGAACTGTCCTCACCTCAGTCACAGCACCTACACCTGACAGGAACAGACGTTGTCAGCACTGACTGACCCTGACCACCTAAATCCTGCTGCCGAAGTCCAACAGAGAGTGGTTTGGCTCACCATGCCAACGAGCTAGCAATGAGCGGTATTTTAGCAACATTTATTATTAGCAACATTATTTGGGAGAACAGCCCCCACCGTGAATGACAGAGCTGAACAGAGAGAACACAGAGGGTGTGGAAGCTCCATTCCTACCAGAGCCCATGGAGAGCGAGGCTGAGAGCCAGGCTAACTTCCCGGCTGTCGCTTTTGCTTTGTTTCTCCAGTGTAAACTGAGGAAATAAGCATTTCCTGTCCCTTTACTTATTTTTCTCTGTCACTTTAAATATAAGTCCCTAGTGCTTTTTCTAAATAAGATTAAAGTTCTCTTTGGCAACTTAGTGTCTTTGATAAAGCTAGCAAGATAAGAAACACACCTAGTAAATGAGCCAACAGAGCAGAAAGTAAAGAAGTTACTGGCTGTATGGCCTGGAGCTCAGGAGCTGAGCACACGCCCTACATCTGTTAAGGCTCTGCTTTCTAGCCCTGACACCACATGGCCTCTGGCACTGCTGGGAGTGGCCCTGCACCCACTCTCCTCCAGAGCCCCAACAAGAAAAAAATAAAATCGGCTATGCTGAGCTTGTAGAAGGCATAATGTGGGCCTCAAGAAAAGGGTCTCCAGGTAAGTGGGGAGTGAAGAGCTGGCGATGGTATGAGGGTTTCCACTCCACCCCCGCCTGCTCCCTTGATGTCTACATCCCGTAGTTGGGGGGGATTAAAGCCATAGTCTGCAAACTGCCTGAATCCCATAGTTGGGAGGAGGCACTAAAACCATAGTTTGCAAACTGCCTCAGCTTTATCTCCGTATCACTAACCCCTCCAAAGATAGAGCCAACCAAAAGCTGTAATGAGGTTGACTTTTATGTGACAAGTCTGTGTGCAAAGACCTGTCTGCAGGGAGGAAGAGGAAAACTTCTCCACTTTTCTTTCCTCAGTCCCAGCGCCCTGAGAAATGGAAGGTTAGAGCCTCACATCCTCTCAGCAGCTCCCTCCCTTCACACAAAAACAGGCCATGAACTCTCCAAAAAGTCACAGACGCTCGCAGGCCCAACCATCCACCCTTTGTGTCTATTATTTGTAACTAGAGAGGGGGTGTGTGTGTGAGAGAGAGAGAGAAAGTGAATGAATGAGAGAGAGAGAGAGAGAGAGAGAGATCTACCACAGTGATGATTGGTCAACTGTAGAGTACATAGAAATATGGCTGGAGATAATGCTAGATGTGAAGAAGGGCAGTTGGACTTAGAAAGAGAGAAAAACGGAGAAGAGAGAGAAAAGATAAAGAATGGGGCTGGGTGTTAAAAAACACATATACACACACAACTTGTATCACTTGTCTTCCCGTTGTTCATCGATTTGCTCGAGCAGGCACCAGCAACATCTCCATACTTCCTGTAGCGTCTAGTGTAGCCCAAGGGCATCTGCTCACTCTAGGAACACGAAGAGCCTCAAACCATTCCTTCAATAGTTTGAAGGATGGAACGAGGTATATGATTGTTACCATTTTTTGGCATATCAAATACAACACGGGTAGCTTGCCAGGCTCTGCCGTGACACACAACATCTAGCAAAAATATTCCGCTTTGCCGATGTCTGTAACTCTTCATGCTGATAACCGACTTCTTCAATCTGATAACCGACTTCTCACTTTCTAAGACTCCGCTTAGAGTCCATAGTTCTTATGAATGATGGACTACTAGAGGCCATATGGAACTATTAGAATCCTGTAGCTCTTGTGAATTTGCAGAGGACCCAGCAACTTACTGATGTTACCTTATTTGTCACCTCTTTGATGATGGCCTCGGGATAAGTGTCAGTCTACTTGTCTTCTGATCACTTGATCACTTAATCACTTGACATCGCCATTTGCTCAAGGGGAGCCAGTAACATTTCCATTTGTCCCTGTCACGCGCCAGTGTAGCCCAATGGCATCTAGTTGCTTCAGGAATACAAAGAGCCTCAAACTGTTCCTTTAGGTCTTGACAAGGAAGTCTGACCATCTTGTAGGTGGGCGGCCACGTGATCTTTTGACTTTCCATGGGATCCAGTCGGTAACGGCTCTAGTCCAGTGGTCATCTCCAAGTCGCATTACATGTCCAGCCCATCTGATTTTCAACGCCTTGGCAAACAAGACAGCGCCCCTGACTCTCGATCGACAATGGAGGTCGGAACTCCAGACTCCTTCTTTCACTTGAGTGAGGCATGATATTCCAAGCATAGCTCTTTCAGTTCCTCTTTGGGAGACCTGAATAGTGCTCTCATCCTGCTTTCATAGGGCCCAGGTCTCTGAGATGTATGTTAACACAGGGAAATGGTGGAGTGGAAGAGATGTGCCTCTGAGCCAGAGGTTCTTTGTCCTTTTAGCTATTTCTTCGATGCTCTTGAAGGTGTTCCAAGCGGCTCTCTTCTTCCTGTGCAGCTCAGGTTTTAGGTCATTCATCATGTTGAGTTCTCGACCTAAGTACACATAACTGCTGCATTCAGAGATGTTTGTTCCAATGAGAGTGAATCCATTCACTGGAACTAATTCGCTCAGCATCTGGAACTAGTTCATTTTTCATGAACATTGTTTTGTTGAGATTCAGCTGTAGACCTATCTTTCCACATTATCAGTCAAAGTCAGCCAGCATTTGTGCCGCTTGGCTAATATTTGGTGTTATTAGAACGATGTCATCAGCGAAGCGGAGGTGGGTGTAGTTGCTGACAGTCTATCTTCACTCCCATTCCTTCCCATTCTAATTGTCGCATGATGTTCTCGAGGGTGGCGCTGAAGAGTTTAGGTGATAACCAGCACAACTCTGTACCTGGGGTACACAGAGGGTTCTTACCGTGTAAGGAGCTGATGCTTCTATAGGGTTAGATGTCAGAGGGTGGCAGAGATCAGAAGTTATGAGCACAAGCTTTGCTAGTTTTGGGGTTGAACCCAAAAACTTTACCATTTGCTAGTAATATAATCTTGGTATGTTGTTCAACCTCTCTAAGTCTTGTTTCTTTTTCTTTCCAGTGATTTCCAACCTTTTCATATCTGCAGACCAAGGGCTGAAAACCACTGATATAAGTGGGCTTCTTCTGTGGGTCAGTCTGAGGAGCCCATGGACAGGGAGGTGGTGAAGAATCTCAACAAATGGCTTCTGTGTCAACATGTATCTTAAATTCCTGGATCTATGGAATTTAGTCTGTCATAGTTCAACAGATGGGAAGAACTGAAAACGTTATTAGGGCAAAAACTATTTGGGAGTGAGCTGGCAGGAACGGCTCGGGACCCCTCCTCCTCTCAACCCTAAATCCTCCCCGCTTCCCCAGAGATTGCCCCTTACCAGCCTCTCCCAGACACAGACACCCTCTACAACGCGACACAGCATAAAGCCCGAGATAGATCTGGACTTGGACCTCGGTCCTACCACTAAAGAAAGGAAAGACTATGGGCACCTGTCGTCAAACCTGGTCCGTTGGTGAGTACCTGGAGAGTATGAAAGGAGCCAGAGACAGCAAATTGGGAAAGCACGTGCATTGCAAGTAGAGACACAGGTTTGCTCCCCATCACCTCACCCCACCTAAGCACCTCCCAACAGCAATTCCTGAGCACTGAGCCAGGAGTAGCCCCTGATCACTGTGGGGCTTGGCCCCAAAGAAAAACACAAGTGCATGAAAAGATTAGCACACAGTCTGGCAAGTAATAAATACTCCATCAATTATTCTCAGGGTCGTGGCCCTATTCTTTGAGTTCCAAACTTCCAGAAGGTTCAGGAGAAGCTGTGGTCTCTGGGCCTCTTCTCTTTCCCTCCACATTTTTAAAAATTCCTTCAAGAAACTCACTAGATATTGTGGCTTTAACTAAAGTCTGTGTGCTAGAGAAGTTTATCTGTGCCAAAGTTATGTTTCCAGCATTAACTCCTGAACTCTGCACCAGTATATCAAGCTGCCTAGGCAGTGCCTCTTAGGGATGTTTTCAGGGGCCCAAACTGAGTTACGGATCTCCCCGCTCCCCCAGCCAGCCCTGGCTGCTGTCTGCACCAGTGGCTGAGAATCACCAGCCCCTCCAGTCTTCCAGATGATCAGCCTCGGGGCAACCCTGTCTCTTCCCCTTCTTGTACCCCTCCAGTCTCAGCCACAGCAACACGTCCCTGGCTCCATCTCAAACCCATCAGAGCCGAAGTGCCCCCGGTTCCACTCCGGTGTCCCAGGGGCCTGGCTGTGGACCCAGCCTCCTCCCTGGCTATCTGCATCTGCATCTCTCCTCCACGCTGCAGCTGGTGTGACGGTAAGGCCGTAAGTCAGACCTGTCGTGCTCCACTCGACTCGCCTTACGCTGATGAAGTGCAGAGCCCAAGTCTTTGCTCTGGCCAAGCAGCCTCCACAGTGTCTCCCAACCCCTCTCCCTGCCCAGCCCACGCCCCTCCCCACCACACACTGCTGCTGACCCAGCTGCCCCCAAGTGACCCCCAACCCTTCGGCTGGCTCCTGAGAATCATTCAGGTCTCCCCCCAAATACCATTTTTCAATAGTCCTTCCTGGTTCCGTAGGCGCTTTTATCTCCTAACATTACAGACACTCATATTTTTAGTTACGGTCTGTCTTTTCTCATGAGAGGCAGAGGGTATCGCTGGAAGCCTGAAACACCGCCTGCGTGACAGAAGAAGTTCAGTAATGGGGCCAGAGCAATAGTACAGCAGGTAGGGCATTTGCCCCAAATGCAGCTGACCGGGTTCCATCCCTAGCACCCCATATGGTCCCCCAGTACCGCCAGGAGTAATTCCTGAGAGCAGAGCCAGGAGTAACCTCTAGGCATTGTGCGGTGTGACCCAAAAAAGCCATAAAAATGTTCAGTAATACTGTTCTGTTAATGACTGCCCCAGAGTTGTTTTGCCTTTGGTTTGGTTGTTTTAGGGGTGAAGGGAGTGCTAGGGTGTGGGTAAGGGGGGTGTCAGGGTTCAAACCCAGGGTTTGCCCATTTAAAGTTCATGCTATTCCACTAAGTCACAAACCAGGCCTAGATTTTGTGTGTTTCCCTCTTGGTGTAAGAGGCAGCACCGAGTAGATGTGGAGTATAGCAACAGGAGTCCCAGCAGCTGAGGGTCCCAAGCCAGCAGGACAAGGACACCAGGCTACTCAACCTGCATGGCCGTATTCTGAACTCAGAAACCAACTCCCAAGGTCTGGGCTGGTCGCCCGGTCTGGAGTGCCTGGGGGGTGGGGTGAGGGAAAGTTCACAGCTCCTGATACCAGCTGAACCTTCGGAGAGTGACTCACCGCTTAATCAGACCCTGGAGAATCACTCTGGAGGGCAAGTCAGAAACCCTCCTAAAGAGAAAATTAGTTTCGGTCCCAAATTAACATGAGCTATTAATGGGATCTGACTATCGTTGCTAGTTTATAGGAAGATAAAATCCATCAGAAGTACATGAGTTAGTTTTACTGAACTAATGAACTTTTACTGGCCCAGACGATACTCAAATCAAGATGCCAAACCAAGGATACTTGTCCATTTTTGTGGCGGGAGGGAGTTCCTCAGCAGTACTCAGAGGTCCAGGCCTACCTGCAATGCCAAGCTAGCCTGCCACTTCAGTGTGTGAGTGCTAGCAGCCCCCGTGGTGCCAGTGACCACCCAGCCCACCCCCTAGTGGAGTCAGTGGCCTCCAGTGTTATACCTGGTGGTGCTGGGTGGAAACATATGGGAATGGGATCAAACTGGCTCCCACACATGCGAGGTGGGAGCCCCTCGCCCTGTGCTGTCTCCCCTGCACCTTTATTTTATTCATGTACTGAAGAACTAGAAACTGACCATCTCAAAAGACCACAATGTTATCTGGCTATTTGTGACTGATTTGGCTATTTAACAACAAAGTATCTTTCACTAGATTGAGAATCATACCTAAAGCATTCCAAACAGAAACTTCTGTGCATAGAAAAACAACAGGTCATATATTTAGAAAAATGTTCAGAATAGGGGCTATCACTTGATATATTTTTTTAAAAGGCTATTAAGGGCCAGAGATATAATACAGCAGGTAGGGGCGCTTGCCTTGCTGACCCAGGTTCGATTCCTGGCACCCACATGGTTCCCCGAGCACCACCAGGATGATCCCTGAGCACAGAGTCAGGAGTAAGCCCCACCTTCTCTAGGTATGACCTTAGAGGGAAGAGACATATTTAGGAACATGCTTCCTGCTGCGAAAAGGCTGACTCACTCTTGCGCTTACCTTCTACCCACTGCCCTGATTCAGAACAATGAGGCCCTGACCCACACAGGCGGGAGCTACACAGACATGATTCAACAGCAGCAAGACAGACAGTGGGATTACACACAGAGGCCAGTATCAACACAACCACCTGTGCTTGGGCATTTGAATGGGAACGGCACTGTGACCGCCTCTTACCACGCCCAGTGCCTGGCTCACAGTATGTGCTCCAGAAATATTCCCTGAGTCAGAGAACACTGTACAAACCTATGAGACAGATGCAAACATGTGAACCTCTTCTAGAGACAGGAGAGGATTTGCTATCATAAAATGAGATTTTTTCTGAGGGCTACAGTGTAGAGTCCTCGATCGGCTTCTAGGGCATCACAGGCTGAAAGCAGAGAGCCTAGACAAACCCTGGCTGTTTCTAATGCTTCAAACCCACCCAGGGCCATCTAGCACATAGCACAAACCCAACGGTGAGGGGCTGATCCCAAAGCCACCAAGAGATGCTCCCTGACTCCCTAGAATCACGTACCTCCAAGTAGTGCCCGCCCTCCACCTAATAACTCCACATTTACCACTCTAATTAGGGACCTGGGGGCTCAATCAGTAGCTTCAAACCTGGCTCCTTTGACTGTGGGTGCTGAACCCCCATAGGTAGGAGGCTATTTTCAAATAAAAATCTTTATAATTTGCCATCAGTAAATGTTTGGCATGTACCCCTATCATTTAGGTACCTATATAGTCAGAGTCAAGTCAAAACAATCTCTCAGGCAAGTAGAGGCGTTTAGACGCTCTGACTTAGAGCATCCTCTTGCAGCGAGAGGCTGCAGGTTCAATCCCTGGTGCTGCTGTATGTACCACCAATGAGGTGCTGCCAGGATCCTGTTCCCCACCCACTTCCAGCCTCACGACAGCCAGGCAGGTGTGAGTACAACAGGCTATGTTGGTATCACTGGAAGCCAGGAAGTACAGCCCCTGCAGAGCACCTGTGTGAATGTGGCAGCGACTCCCAGCAGGCTCGCAGCAAGCGTGGTGTGCACACCACACTGAAAGGAGTCCTGTCTCCATAAGCATGTAAGCACCACAGCTACAGGGCTGCGAACCCTGGGGCACCCCAGCTACAGCAGTGGGTCCTGTTACCTGATGTATAGAGACTGGCAGGGCCCACAGCTAAAGGTGTGAGTACCAGCCAGGAATATGGAGGAACCCCACAACCACAGCCAAGGGAAGGGAAAATAAAAGTTAGAAATAGGGGCTGGGGCCAGAGTGATAGTCCAGTGGGTAGGCATTTGCCTTGCATGCAGCCGACCCAGGTTCAATTCCTGGAATTCCACGTGGTCCCCTGAGCACCTCCAGGAGTAATTCCTGAGTGCAGAGTCAGGAGTAACCCCTGAGCATTGCCGGGTGTAACCCCCCCAAAAAAAAAAGAAAAATAAATAGGGGCTGAATTGGAAATGGTAACGTAAACTAGAACTGAGTATTGAAAACAGATAAATGGATATACTTGAAAATCCCTCAATGTATTGCAAACTGAAATGCACAAAAGAAGAGAGAGAGAACAGTGCCACCATAGAGGCAGGTGGGGTGAAATGGGGGGGGAGGGAATCCGGGGACATTGGTGGTGGGCAATGGGCACTGGTGAAGGGATGGGTGCTGCAACACTGTATGACTGAAACCCAATCATGAATAGCTTTATAACTATCTCACAGTGATATAATCATTTTTTAAAAATTAAAAAATAAATGGGCACTGGTCAAGGGATGGGTGCTGGAACACTGGATGACTGAAACCCAAACCATGAATATCTTTATAATTGAATATCTCATGGTAGTATAATAAAATAAAATTAAAAAAAATTTAAAAATAAAAAAGATAAAAATAAATAGGGAGGCTGAAGAGAGAGCACAGCGGGCAAGTGCTACCTGCCATTTGATTCCTGGTACCCCATATGGAGATATTACTGGTGCCCGCTCTAGCAAATAGATGATCAACGGGAAGATCGTGATCGTGATCGTGACCCCATATGGTCCACCAAGCACTGCCATGAGTGATCCCTGAGCATAGAGCCAGGAATAAGCCCTGAGCATCACCAGATGTGGCCCCAAACCCCATTAAAATTAACAACAACAACAACAATAATTTTAAACAACAAAAAGGGCCGGAGAGATATACCACAGGCTCTTGCCTTGCATGAAACTGGCCCAGGTTGATCCCCAGCACTACCAGAAGTCCCCTGAGCGATGCCAAAAGTAGCTCCCTGAGCACTGCTGGGTGTGGCCCTTTCCCTCTCTCATCCAATTAAAAAAAAAACTCAAACCAAAATAAATGGACTCTACCAAAATATCTGGTAAAGTCCAGATCAAAGCCACAGGGAAAACTGGAACCACAGAGTCAAATGCCCAGTGGAATTACACTGCCCATGGAGTGTGTCAGAATCAGAGACTAAACTTCTGGTTATGGCCATTCAAAAGGAAAGTCCCATGGAGCCAGAGCGATAGCACAGTGGGTAGGGCGTTTGCCTTGCATGTGGCCGTGGTCGACCCAGGTTCGATCCCCGGCATCCCATATGGTCCCCGAGCACCGCCAGGAGTAAATCCTGAGTGCAGAGCCAGAAGTAACCCCTGAGCATCGGGCAGGTGTGACCCAAAAAAGCAAAAAATAAATAAATAAATAAATAAATAAATAAATAAATAAATAAATAAAAGATAGTCCTGAACCTCTCAGCACAAAGCTTCTGCACTGTGAGGAGGCTCAAAGGAGATCTTCCCAAGGCCAAAATTCCAAAGGGCTCTAGGGGGAATTGGAAATTCTGTGGTGTCCGTGGTGTTTAAGCCTTGAAATGGGAGAGGAGAGCCAGATGGGGAATGAATAGTGTTTCCAAGGCAACGCTTTCTCAGCTTTTCCGGGGCCATGTGTGCTGTCTTCCTGCACTTGAAGGAAGAAGCAGAGAAGGCATCTGGGTGGCAGGAGAAGGAGCAGCACTTCATGAGACTAAAGCTCAGTACAGGTAAAGATGCTCCTGGTCTGAAGGCAGGTGCCGAGACCTAGTGAAGGACATACCGACACAAGCCGCCAAGATTAACACTGATGGGGACGGCAGTCTGTGGGGAGAAGAGCTCAGAGTCTAATCAGTCGGTATTGCTTACAGCTGTTGCTGTGTTGTGTGCGTGTTTATCAGGGTGTGTGTGCACACAGTGAGTCATGCCTCTCTCCCCTTCCCTTTACTGCTGTGGTTCTAACCAGGGTGCCACACCTGGCTGTGGTGCTCACAGGAAGATGCACATCTGGTTGTGGTGCTTTGTGTGTGTGTGTGTGTGTGTGTGTGTGTGGTGGGGTGGGGTGAGAGTGCACTTCACAATCCTGATCATGGTGTCCACGCATCTTTTTGTGGCGGAGTTCACCGAGAGCTGCGAGCTTAGGTTCTGGAGCTCATGTGTAACTGACTGGATGCCGGGGACTCACACTCTAACAGACATTCCTGGAAGCAAATTCCAACAGGCTGATTGGCTCGACGTATTTTATGTGAATCTTACAGGTGACAGGCCATAAATATCCATATTGAGAGGCAAAGTAACTCCTTGAATTGGCCATTCTGATACATGATTCTGTATCATGTTATTAAATCTTGATAAAAGAGGCTAAAGTGGGGCCAGAGCAATAGCCCAGTGGGTAGGGCATTTGCCTTGTACGCGGGCCGCCCATGCCGGCCAGGGTTCAATTACCGGCATCCCATATGGTCCCCCCGAGCACCGCCAGGAGTAATTCCCTGAGTGCAGAGCCAGGGTGTGACCCAAAAAAAAAAAAAAAAAAAAAAAAGAGGCTAAAGTTCTAAGTTGAAAGGAGCTCAAAATGTTTGCTCACTAGGTTCCAGGGCTTAACGCCTGCTAAAGGTTTTAGTTTTCTTGTTTTCAGGCTATTGCTACTCATATGTATTTGTATATGCCTCTGTGTGTATGTATGTATGTGTGTGTGTGCGTGTGTGTGTGTGTTTGAGCTCCACCCTATAGATATTACAGTGCATATGTGGAATCTGTAGGTGGTGCTTGAGAGATAATAGCAGGGATAGACCCCAAGTCTGCTGCAGGAAAAGACTAAGCTCCAGCCCTTCTCTATAATTATTTGTTTGTTAGGGGCCACACCTGGTGATGTTCAGGGGTTCTCCTGGCTCTACACTCAGGAATCACTCCTGGCAGTGCTCAGGGACCATATGGGATGCTGGGGATGGAACCCAGTCAGCCATATGCAAGGTGAATGCCCTAACTTCTGTACTCTCTCTCCAGCCTGCTCTTTGTAAATATTTTATCAGAGTAATGCAGAGTGCACATGAATAATGTCACAAATTTATCATCACTAGCCAAAACAATATTAATTTCCATGGCAAAGAATAAAAAAAAAAGAACTAAACAAATATTTTCTTTGTTCAAAAAGAAAATGAACTTAGAACAACATGAACCCTCACAGCTCCACCTAAAGACTTTCTGGAAGCACTTTGACACTCCGACCAAGATCCACCCACCCGGAAATGCTTTTCTTTCTTTGTGGTTTATGGCCACTTGCGGCAGTGCTCAGGGATCACTCCTGGCAGGGGCCATATATGGTTCCAGGGATTGAACCCAGGTTGGCAGCATGCATGACAAGCATCTTATACTACCAATCACTCTGGCAAGTGTGATAGCATAGCATGTGGCAGATATTTGCTTTATTATTTTACAATTCCAAATTTAGTGAAGGGATGGGTGTTGGAACAATGTATAACTGAACCCCAATCATGAACAACCTTGTAACTGTGTATCTCACTGTGATTCAATTAAAAAAAAATTTTTTTTTGCTTTTTTTTTGGGGGAGGTCACACCCGGCTATGCTCAGGGGTTACTCTTGGCTCTGCACTCAGGAATTACTCCTGGCAGTGCTCAGGGGATCATATGGGATGCCAGGATAGAACCTGGGTCGGCCACGCAAGGCAAATGCCCTACACACTGTGCTATTGCTCGGCCCCAATAAAAAAAAAATTAATAAGTAAAATTAATTTTTTAGGTAGCATCTATCTTATTTTTTTGCCACTTTACTATAAATCTAAAATTTATTTACAAATAAAGAGTAAAAAGTGTTTGAAAGTTCTCCTTGGGCAGAGAGCATTTTCTCTTTTTGTGCCTCACCAGTGGGGCTCAGGAGCTACCCTGGCAGGGCCTGGGGGCTTTATGGTGTCAGGGATCAAAACTGGGCATCCTATACGCCAAGCTGTTGAGCTACCTCTCCAGGCCCAAGAACACATCTACATGACGTGAAAATATATGATCTTTTTACAACATTTGGTCTCACAAAATAACAAAAAGCATTTACTAATCACTTGTATCACTTGTCTTCCCGTTCATCATCGATTTGCTCGAGCGGCACCAGTAACATCTCCACATGTCTTGTCACATGCTAGAAAAAGCCCAAGGGCATCTGCTTGCTCCAGGAACAGGAAGAGCCTCAAACCATTCCATCAGGTCATGGGAATGAGGTCTATAACTGTTACTGGTATTTGGCATATCAAATATGACATGTGTAGCTTGCCAGGCTCTGCCGCGCAGTTAATAATCATGCAGGTATTTGTTTCATAGATATCAATATATCTACATTAAATACCTAAAATTCCATGTACACGAAGCCAGAGCAATAGTGCGGTGGTTAGGGTGTTTGTCTTGCATGTGACCGACCCAGGTATCACATATGGTGCCTGGCCTAGATCACTCCCCAAGCCTCCCAGGAGTGATCGCTGAGCACAGACCCAGGAATAAACCCTGAGCATTGCAGGAAATGCCTGTAACACCACTTAAAAATCAGAGTAGATTCTTACTGTTGGAGATAAAGATTGTTACTACTATTATTAAAAACATACAGCAGAAGGACCAGAGTGATAGCGCAGAGGGTAGGGCATTTGCCTTGCATGCAGTGGACCTGGATTCGATCCCCGGTATCCCATAGGGTCCCCCCGAGCACCGCCAGGAGTAATTCCTGAGTGCAGAGCCAGGAGAAACCCCTGAGCATTGCCAGGTGTGACCCAAAAAAAAAAAAACATTTTTAGGCACGCAGGGCTCCAGAAAAAATGGAACACAGGGCACCACAGCAGCATTTACCCCTGAATTTCCCTGACCCAATGTGACCTTAAAAATAAGCATTGGAGTGATAGCCCAGAGTGTAGTGTTTTTTTTTTTTGCTTTCGTCCTCCAACATAGGTCCCCGAGCACTGCCAGGAGTAATTTTTTTATTCTCCTGGCTCTGCACCCAGGAATTATTCCTGGCAGTGCTCAGGGGATCATATGGGATGCCGGAGATCGAACCTAGGCCGGCACAGGCTGGCCACATGCAAGGCAAATGCCCTACCTGCTAGACTATCGCTCCGGCCCCAAGAGTTCCTATTTCTTGTTTCTGCATTGAGACATCAGCAGAGGGCAGACAACAGAGGAACAAACGCTAGTCCCCAGTCCTCTGACTTGCCAGAGGGCCTCGGGGGAGCCAACCCACACCCTTTCACTCTCTCCACCAGTGCACAAGCCCCTGCACCCAGTTTGACCCCCAAAACAATCAAAGAAAAAAAAACAAAATGAAACAAGCAGGCACAAGGCATCTAGACCACAGGAATGAGAACCACGGGCCATCCAAACAGTTTCATCAAGACTTAATAATATCTTGCAATTAGCCAACACAGGCTATAAAACAACAAGGCTTATCATAAGAGTTTTTAAAAACTTTTAAAAATAAGCTGAAGGATGCCTGCAGGAAGCAGGAAACAGGAAACTATAAAAGGTAATAAACTAGATTTTGCAAAAGAAAAAACAACGCTAGCGCTTCTAGAAAAGGAATCCTCTTGGCCTCACCATCCCACTCACAGTGTTTAACCTCCCACTATGGGTGGCGGGAAGATGGCCACCATCTCAGCAGCAGTACCCTGTGACTTGCTCTTTTGTCTGTCTCTCTTCTTTATGACTTTGGGGCCACAGCTGGTGGTACTCAGGGCTTACTCCCAGCTCTGTACTCAGGGATCACTCCTACATCAGGTCAGGATTGAACTGGAGTTGGCCACATGAAGTAAAGTGACTTAATCCCCTGCCCTAACACTCCAGTTCATAAGCATTAGTCCCGTGAGTCTGGAAGATTAGAATAAAAAGTCTCCAAAGGCTGGTCTTCACCCTCAAACTAAGGGACGGACTCAAATTTTTCAATGTTCGAGGGAAAAGACATGAACTGAAATCTGAGCTTCCGTGGCACATTTTTCATACCTCCAAGTTTTAGTTTCCGTCTCTGTAAAGTGAGCCTATGAGTCATGGGTGGCTGCCAACATTCTTTGCGTGAGTGGAAGGTACAAAATGCTCATCAATACATTAATAAAGGTTAGTTACCATGTTGCTATTGAGAAGTAATTTCTGGACCACTCCAGACAAACAATGCAGTTTCCCCTGGATGTCTTAATTCCTTTATTTTTATTGGGGGTGGCGATATCCAACAGTGCTCAGGGCTTACTCCTGACTGCACTCAGGGATCACCCCAGGCAGGACTTCAGAACCAGACATAGTGTTACGGATCAAACTTGGGTTGGCTGTGTGCAAGGCAAGTGCCCTACACACTATACTATCTCTCTGGTCCCAGGGCTCTTAGTAGATTTAAAGAAGATATTCAGGAGCCTTGGGATAGCCTCGATGACAAAAGACTGACTGCCTTGCATGGGTGAAGCCACAAGTCCAATCCCTGGCACTGCCCCCCACGCACAGAGCGTGGTCCTGGTAGCACTGCTGGTTCCCAGCAGCCATTGCAGGGTATCCCATCTACAGAGAACAACAACTATGTGTGCACAAGCTGTGACCAGGTTTGTGAACTCTGGTGGACGGTAAATGGCGGCAAGCACCACATTTGTGCACTGCAAGTGTGTGTATGACAAGCCCCCACCACCCGCCATTACCACCACTACCAAAGGGAGAGGAAGAAGCAGCAAAGGAAAGTTCTCTTTAGGGACTCGCCACCTGCACAACAGCTAAGGCTGCCATGGCCAAAGCGGAGGTGAACTGTCACAGCCGCCTGCACTTTCTCTGACCGCAAAGGAAGCCAGGCTGCAGGGGGCCCAGGACTATACGGGAGACACAGGGAGACACAGCACTCTGTGATGCAGGAGACATCAGGGCGGAAAAGGCAGGTGAGTCTTTCCCGGCCCTTCGCAGATGGCGCTGCTTTCCTTGGGGAAAAAAAAAAAAAAAGAAAAGAAAAAAAGCCCACAAGCCCCAGAAGGCTCTTTTTCTGGATGTGCGGTGCGGGGGTGTCGCAAGAACGGGGGCACATCGCTCCTCACCACTTACCTGTGAGCTGCTGGAGCTCCAGACTCAGACTGTCCATGTTGCTCTCGTAGAACCTCGAGATTCCCCGGGCGCCTGCGCCGCAGGGTTCCGCGTGCTGCTCCAGCACCAGGCTCAGCTCCTCCCGGGTCTGGCTGTACGCCTAGGTCCTGCTCCATTTCCTGAGTCCTCACCAGTACCAAGGGGCACTGGGACGGCTGATCCCCAGTCTCCGCTGTCTCGGGCCCTGTCTCTCCAGGGGCTCGCTGCTGGGATGGGGAGAGGCTGGGAGCTTAGGGGAGGAGGCAGTCCCCTCTGCTGCAGGGAGGGCGGCAGGGGTGCGGGCCGAGAAGGACGCACAGCCAAGGGCAGCCGGATCTCGGGAAGGGAGTGGAGACAGGGGTGCTGGGGCGGGGAGGGGGTGGCCTCAGAGCCTTTTTCCTCCAGGGCAGCCCCTGCGGCCAGGAGCTTGGCAGAACCCCGGACAATATCCTTCTCGCAGTTGAAGTCTGCCATGGAAAAGCGGGGCGGCAGATTTTATCAGGTTCTGTGATGGACAAGCTCTTCTCAAACTCCATCAGCTGTTGGGTCAACTTGGAATCCAGGTCGGTGCTGCCATTGTCCTGTGCCGGGACCAGGGTGCCCAGGCCTGGTACCCTCTCGTGGGCTGTCGGCCAACACCTCTAAACTGTCAGTGGTGGGGCCCAGCGTGGAAACACCGCCTCTGGGCCCGAGGTGCTTTGTGGCCGACCTAGCGTGCGGGCAGTGGAAGGCTGTACTGGCCACTGGCTTTCGAGGTCCAGGTGGAAGAAGGGTAAGGGTCCCGGTAAGAGGTGGCCCCGGCTTCTGCGGGTTCTGGGCAGGAGCTGGTTCTTCGTGAAGGGAGGCTGGCGTAGCCTTGAGTCTGCTCTTGTGGGGGCCAGTATTCTCGGGTGAGGGGGCCCCTCCCACTGTAGAACAGTGAGGCCTTTTCGGCAGCTGTGGAGGGGAGGATGCCTGGTGTTGGGAGGAGATGCCATTGACCACCTGGGGCGGATCCTCAGTGGAGCTGTCTTTGGGGAGGGGGCTGCCAGTACCCTGCGGCAGGGCTGCTGGGGGCAGGGCTGTGGGGTCCCCCTCCTGCTCACAGAGTTCAGCTTCCCCAGGGGACAGGAGTGTGCCTGGTGCGACAGAGGCTTCCCCCGAGTGGCACAGGGGGACGTCTCAGTCCCATCCCCGGCAGATCTTTCTTCCTCTGCCCCTGAGGAGTTCCCAGAAGGCCCAAGGGTCAGCTCTGAACTGGCAGGCAGGCCTGGAGCCTGCGCTCCCACCGGCTGTGCTCTGTGCTGACTTCGCTGCAGATCTTCACGAACCGGTAGGGGAACACGCCCCGCGCGGCCCCGCAGGGAGCCTTCAAGCCAGCCATCTTCCAGGGTCCCCAGAATCGGATTCTGTCGCCCACATCAAAAATCCAACTCATTGGGCTCGAGGGCTTGGAATCTGTAGAGGGCGATGCCGTAGGTGCCCGGCTGCTCGCTGTCCTCGTCCGGCTGCAGCCCCGGTGCCTCTCCCACAGGCACTCCCGTGTCCCCATTCACGACATGGTCACTTCCAGAGTCCACCTGCTCCTCTGCTGACCGCAGGGGCCCTAGGAGCTCCACAAAACCTTCTGGGAAAATGCCTCTTCGCCCTCGAGCTCCCCTTCGAACCAGCCGGGCTCGGGCACCCCAATAATGGTGATCACGCCCCCTTCGGAAGTCCAGCTCCTCGTCCAGCTGCGCCGAGAGCCCCATCAGCGCCGCGGGCCTGGCCCATGGAATAGACCGGGAGCTGGAGCAGGGCCGTCTCGAGTGCCAGCGCCGGCTCTGGGAGGAAAGGCAGAGCTCCTTCACGCACGAGGCTGGGAAGAAGCCCCCGGGCACCCCAGCAGCTGCGCCCCTGAAGCCAGCCGGCAGTGGCAGGGCCATCGAGAACCACCAGGTCACCTAGAGAGAGAAGAGCAAAGACAAGAACCTCAGGGAGCGCCCAGCCAACATGACTGTAATGAACAGTGACATCATCATCGCCTCTGCCCTCCCTCCTTTCTGTTTTTGCCTCCGCAGGCAGTGATCATGGGTCACTATGCTCAGGGATCACTCCTGGCAGTGCTCAGGGGTCTCTATGTGGTAATCAAAACCGGCTCTGCCACATACAGTTACTTACCGCTGGCACTATCTCTCTGGGCCCCTCCCCTTCCCCCAATTTTCACGGAGGCACCATGATTTAGATACTGTTAGCAATCCTTCCAAGAACATGCCCACCACAGGGTGCCTGCTCCCTCCCATCAGTGCCCCAAAGACCCCTCACGGTAGCTATCACACCATCCCTGAAAGAGGATTTATTAAAATTGGAGGTGAGCATTCAGTAAGGAAAGATACTAGGAGCACTGTCTTAGGAAAGACATAATCTTTCCCATGCCTCACCAGTAACAGGTGTTCACCCACGCAGGAACTCTCCATACCCAGTATTCGAGATTTTTAAAAAACAGACTGAAGTTCTGTCATTTACTGTGTACTGTTTTTTTTTTTTTTTTTTTTTTGCTTTTTGGGTCACACCCAACAATGCTCAGGGGTTACTCCTGGCTCTGCACTCAGGAATTACTCCTGGTGGTGCTCGGGGATCATATGGGATGCCGGGGTTCGAACCCCGGGCTGTCATGGGCCGGCTTCGTGCAAGGCAAAGCCCTACCCGCTGGGCTATTGCTCCGCCCCCGTTCTTGATGGCTGTTCTTGATGGCTTCTCATGCACGTAGTTCCGGCACCACACCCATCACCAGTGTATTTTATTAATACTATGTTATTAGTTCTTATTAAAAAATATATCATTATTTTAATAATTATACTGCAAATATATAATGACATGAGAGCCTCTGTATTTTTTAACAAAGCTTCATGGCACAGACATCATTAACACCACTGTTAGTCCCTTTTTCCCTTCTCAAGAGAATAAGAGGTTGGGAGACTGGAAGTTCCTCGCGGCTAATCATGGCCTTTCTGCTCTTGGACCTTGTCTCTGGGAGCTGGCTTCAAACTTCACCCCACTGTTATAGGGCATCTCGTTACTGAGACTCGTATCATGCAGGAAATGACAAGGATTTTAGGAGCCCATTATGTCAGGAATAGGGGGTGCTGCAGAGACCAGTATATATTTTCTATAAATTATACCAGAATAGCAAAGCACTTAGCACACTCTTGAGTCATTGTAGAGTCAAGTCTACAACAACGAGAATATCTTTTCAGGTATTAGACGAGGTTCTTTTTTTGGCGGGCTTTTTAGGTCACACCCAGGGATACTCATGGGTTACTCTTGGTTCCGGACTTGGGAATTTCTCCTGGCCGTGCTCAGGGGACCATATGGAATGCCAGGGATCAAACCCCAGGTCAGCCGTGTACTAGGAAACGCCCTATCCGCTGTACTATTGCTCTGGCCCCAGGCTAGGTTCATGACTTTAGAAGAAATTCAGGTTTGTCCTGTCTTCCCACTAAGGAATGATAAATGGTGGAATGGAAGTCCCAGCCGCCCTCCTGTACGTGCCCCCGGACAACGCCTCATGCACGCGGTGTCCGTTTGCTAATAATGATTCCTTGGGTTCTTTTTTTTATATGTGAGATATGAAGAAAACAGAATAGGGGAATAACAAAGGTTTAAAGGCAACAGAATCTGAGAGCTTGTCTTCAGTAAGAAGCTTTTCCTACCACCTGAGTTCAATTCCCATCATCTCACCTCCCCTTTTTATATCTATCTGTCTGTCTACCTTCTTTCTATCTATCTATCTATCTATCTATCTATCTATCTATCTATCTATCTATCTATCTATCTATCTATCTATCTATCTATCTATCTATCTATCTATCTATCTATCTATCTAATCTTTGCTTTTTTGGGTCACACCCAGTGATGCTCAGGGTTACCTCCTGGCTCTGCGCTCAGGAATCACTCCTGGCACTGCGGGGGGACCATATGGGATGCCAGGGATCGAACCCGGGTCGGCTGCATGCAAGGCAAACGCCCTACCTGCTGGACTATCGCTCCCGGCCCTCACCTCCCCTCTTTTAAACTTGTGCACACACAGATGTCTTCTAATCTACCTAAGACTAGCAACAAATTAAGATGATAAATGTACCCAGGTTTTCATCTCCTGACCCTGCTCAAACACCCTACCATAAAGCATGAAAAGTTTCCTCCTCTGGCCAAGGAGTTTCTTCTCTAATAAATGTGATTCTGAATCCCCGAAATAAACACCATGCCCACTGTACCATGGCCCAGCCAGTTTGCATTCCTTGGTTGTAGTGCCAGCACCAGAGCTTGCCAGGAGTGATGCTCTGAGTTATGGCTG